>PVJA010015712.1:0-44766 GCA_004027025.1 Myocastor coypus
AAGGAGAAGGAGAAGGAGACGGAGACGGAGAAGGAGAAGAAGAGAAAGAAAGAAAGAAAGAAAGAAGAGAAAGAAATCCTCATTTTGGTCTGTCTGTCTCTCCAAGCAGTGCCTGCCCCTTTTCTACCAGCCAGGTTCATTTGCCTTGATTCCCAGTGTGCCGGGTCATTTCAAGATACTTACCTCCCCAAGGAGCGAGACTTTGCCAAGAGATGTCGCTGGTTAGCCCAGGAAAGAGTGGGCATCAAAGGCAGGGTCCAAAATAACCATTTGAGGAAATACTTGCAGCAAAAGCCTTACTGCCATGAGCACAGAAGTCACTATACGAGTAGTAAGACAGACGGAAATCATTCGTCAGGAGATTAGGAAGGGCACTTTCTCCAATCCTGTTCACCTATGTATGAATAATATGTGTTCATCTCTGTAATATGCTTATTTTTACAGTTTACATGTGTGCAAATGAAAATGTACTTTATCACCAAGTGTTTGCATTCAAAGAGCGTGACAGAGACTTCATACTATGTAAAATACCTTACCATATGTAAAGAGTTAGGCTGAAGTACATATATCGTTTTTCAGATTTTAAATGCATTTATATATGTGCAAATATATATATATATATATATACATATATATATATATATATATGTCTGCATATAGATAGATAGACAGACAGACAGACAGACAGACAGACAGACAGACAGACAGAGACAGGAAAGCCAGATGATTATAATTCCAGTGATGGAGTGAAGGAAGTGGCTTACAATATCAATTAACTTGGCGATATAACCCAAAGACACAGGAAACAGAAGTCACAGCTCTGGGGAAATTTTTAGAAAATTCTATTTAAATTAGAAAGGCTAGGTGATCAATTAAAGTTCTAGAAGTTCAGAAAGTTCGCTGAGATCCAGTCCACTAAGAGCTTTCAATGTTCAAGTAATGTCTTAATTATAAATCAAATACGACATTCATCTGTTTGATATTTACTGCTGAGGGCAGGCAGTGTACAGTTGCTGTTGGCCCCTTAGCCCATGCCACTCATGGCATGGGGGATGCCTGCTGTGGCTCTAGTAAGATCACGGCCTGAGACAGAACCGACTCGGCCCGTTTGGTATGGGTGTCTGCATCGCCCTTTTGTGTCAGCAGTGCTCCCTGGTCGTTTTTGCATTCTCTTCCTTTTTTTATTTTAAATGATCACAAATAGGTGCTGAACATCAAAGGAAGACCAGAACGGTTGCAGAATGCATAAAAACAAGCAAAGCTGAAGAGCAGAGGCACCGCACAGCAACCCTCTGTTGCTTCACTGATTTCCTGTGCCAGATTTCCACAAATATTTTGATTCTCTTCATTCCAGGTGAATAAATCAATTTTTTTTTAAAAAAATAACCTTATTGAAATAAAATATATGTAGCATCACATTGCTCATTTTAAATATTTAATCATCTTTTATGCTATTTAGGCATATGGAGAAACTGCATGTGTATACAGATAGGTAGGTAGGTAAATAGATGCACACACAGACACCCATGCTGTTTATATATGTGCTTATACTTGGAGTGGGAGTCCAGTGCCCAAGGGATATTATGATGTAGTTTGAAACATGCTGGGATACACATTGCATTGGAAGTCAGAAGACCTGAATATTGATGTTTCAGAAATCCTGATCAATACTTATCTTCTTCTCTAATGAGGTTCTGCGCCCAAGGAGAAATGAGGTAAGAGAAGAAGGTGAGAAGGAGACAGAGACATGCTCGACCTCCCTCCTGCGTGTTTTTGAGAGCTGCCCTTTCCCATCTCCCGATGGCTCCTCGTGCAGTGATGTCCTTGGGGTGATGGAAACAAGCCGGGGTGCAGTTATTTATAACACAGAATGCTGCATGTGCTATGGATCCTCTTATTTTTTTTTCTTAAGGTATAACATTAAAAATTGACAAGGATGCCATCATGAAGAGACCAGACTGTCACAATGAATAGTAGAGACAATATTGGTGAATTGTGCTCCCAAAGCCGGACATGGGACATAGACTTGTCCTTTCTGTCTTTTGAGCCTTGAGGCTTTGGATGCCATCCATGGAGTGGCTGAGCTCTCAGATGAGTTCGCTACACAGTCAAGAGATGTCAAATCGCCGTGGCCGTGTCTAGCAGATCTGCTACATACAAACAGAGAGATGTGCCTGCCGTATATACTTTGCCCTTGTTCTGACACACGAGATGTGAAATCCATTACCCAGACAAGGAAAGACAAATGGAACAGTAACGGGTATGGATATTAGTGCTGCTCCCCCTTTAGAAGGAAACGTGGAACAGGCAGAAAAGCTGTCCTACCCCTCCTAAGCACTTCAACAATAGATGTAGGCCAGTTCAGCTGCTCAGTAAGCCTTGACCGTCACTTGTGGTCCTGTAAGAGTACTTGCTGCCTCTAAAATAATCTTTAAAAACTTCCTCAGAAGATTTCAAAAGGCCCTCTGATGCTGTGTTTCTATTATTTACAATTCTAGCTTTCTATATATGTAGTTTTCTGCAGCAAAAGCTTGAATTCTATTTTAGTGCACGTACAGATTCCAGAAAACCTGATCCTCTTCACCCCACAACCTCCCCTTCTGCAGGTCACTTTTGAAAGCTTTTAGCAGAGGGCACATGGGGATGAGCTCTGACCTTCTCTGCTATGGGAGCAAAGCCAGGGTGAGCAAATAAGCTGTTATACTAATATACATGGAATAGATCTATTATGCACTACTGTCCTGCTGCTGAAACAAAACTCTCATTTCTTTCTGAGTTGATTCTTGGAAGTAACTGCCTTTTCATCTGAAGCTGTAGATTCTCTAGCTGTAGATTTTTATAGGTTTGATATAATTCAGTAATTGTTACGGAGCTCAGAGATCTTCAGGCATGTGAGTGCCTATGCTCTGCACGTCTGCCTCTTGCAGACTTCTAGCCATTCTGGAATGTAACCTTCTTTTCAACAGTGCATGAGTTCCTTGAGGCATGGGTTGTGTCTTCCTCTGTATCCTGAATGTGTAGTGCTGTGCTCATTATGAGAAGAGACCAGAATCTTTACAAGAAGATTCTAAGCAATGCCTGGTAGGTCAGGATGCACTAGGTGCCTGGCTAACTGTACATCTTAGTCACCTTCTTGTTGCCATAACCAAGAACCCTGACGCCTGTGATTTAATTCAGGAAAGGTGTGCATGGCTCCATTCCCAAAGCTTCAGTCCAGGGTCGATGGCTCCAAGGCAGGAAGGGCAAAGCTGAGGAGAGCTGCTCACTATGTGACAGTCAGGAAGTAGAGAGAGCAGGAAGGGACACTGAAGGAGGAAGAGGGCCCTCTCTGCACTCGCCTAGGGACCCTCCTTCATCCGCCAGGCTTCCGTTCCAGCAGCACACGGCTCTGAGCTCACTTGCGGATTAATTCAGAGACAAATCCATCACCTCTATGATATCATCACTCTCCCAAAGCCCCACTTTTGAATATGTGAATTCTTTGGGGGACAGTCAGGACCTACAGCATAACACTAAGACTAAACAAACTACTTTCCTAGTTTCTATACCCCGATATCTAGGAGTTTTAGGGGAAAAAAAATTCAGTAACCAGTAAGCGATCAGAAACTAGTAGTACTTGTAATTATAACTGAAGGAAACCTCTGGTCTCAACTAAGCTCGGTATTAAAGTATACTGCCATGTGTCCTATTAATGGAATTATTAATGAAATCAAGAGGAAGATCAAGACTCAAGGGAGTAGGATTGCAAAACCTAAGGTGCAGGTCACTTCCATCTTTTAAAGTTCCAGAATAACACAGGAAATCGCCTCTATAGGAGACCAGACCTCTTTGCAGGGAAAGAATCACAAATCTTTACAAGTACTATTAGATCAATGTAACCAGAGGTCAAATTTTCCTTCACCAAGCGTTATGGTCGGTACATTGTGCTACCTTGCAAAGTTTAACAGTTTAACTAAGTGACCCAGCAGAGGGCCCAGGGTTCTCACTTCATAATCATCATCGTCCTGTAGGAGAGGGGAGGGCGCAGTGGTCGTGTGAGAGCTACACCTACTCCAGGGCAGGGAGCCTACGCAGAAGAGGAGGGAGGCAAAGACGCTTGGCCTCCTCCCTTTTTGGTTTTGTGGCTTTGGCTATCTCCTGCCACCTTGAACAAGGCGTCCTTGTGGCATGCCACCCTGCCTTGGAGCCAGCTGATTGCAGCCTGAAACCTCGACACCCTGTGAGCCAGGTAAACCTTTCCTCCCCTAACTATGGGTGTCCCGTATTTTCTCTCAACAAAGAGAGAAAAGGAACCAAGACACCAGAGGAAGCCAGGTTGGGGCAGTAATGCTGTATCATTTCAGCGTCTCCTAGAAGCAAGAAGGAAAATAGGACACATTGCTTATAAAAATTACTAAGCAGAGCCGGGCGTGGTGGCTCACGCCTGTAATCCCAGCACTCTGGGAGGCTGAGGCAGGAGGATTGGTGCGAGTTCGAGACCAGCCTGGGCTACAAAAGTGAGCTCAGGACCAGCCTCAACTGCATAGCGAGACCCTGTCTCAAAAAGACAAAAAAAAAAAAAAAAATTACTAAGCAAAGATTCATATTCATACTTCACTGTGTATGAATTGGTACCAATAGAATCAAAGGAAAAAGTAATTATGCTGATCGCTCATCCAAAAAGAATTAGCAGTGGACATGTATTAAAAACAGTGAGATTAATTTATTCAGATAGTTGCTGCTGGGACAGGGACATCGGGATAAACCGGACTTGGCTCCACTGAAAGGAAGAGCTGCAGACTTGCCCAGTTCTGCTGGGGAGGTGATCAGCGTGACTTGGGTCCTGTGTGCCAGCTGGTGCGACTGGGATTCCTAGGGTTGCTGCCTTTTCACAGAGCCTTAGGGACGTGGGCCTGGGCATTCTTGGACAGTATGCTTCCAAGCACTGGTTTCTAGTTCCATATTCTATCATTGTGTTAGAGAAAATGATCTCATTGAGGTAGATAAAAGATTCCAAAATTTACAAATTTTCTAAAGCAAATGTTCTAGTCAGAAATGGAGGCACACACCTGTAATCCCAGCATTGAGCAGGCTGCCACAGGAGGGTTGTGAGTTCTAGACCAACCTATATTATGTTGTAAGATGTATTTTAGTTCTTAAAAAGTAAAAGTAATGAATAAATGTTTTAATAAGAAAAGAATTCAGGGTCCCATATGTATATGATGAGTCTAACACATGATAAATTATTTTGGCAACTTATTCAAGTAGTTATTTCTAAAGATTAGGAAAGTGGTTTGTGTTGGTTGAAGGTAAGCTTCATCTGCCGGATTTTCCTGTGCCAGGCACAGAAGAGAGGGCTTCTAGGGCTATTCTGAGTGTTTTGCAGTTCTTCTCACAAGGACATTTGGATGTGTGATCTCTTTTGTAAGATTCCACATTTTTTTCAAGAAGAAATAAGTTTGCACATTAATTCAAATGACTATAGCAAATAACGCATGAAAGAATGTGATCCACAGATGCAGTGTTATAATCACTGTTTCTTCGGCATCCCTGGCAAGCAGTGAATTCTGTATGGGCTTTGACTTCGCTCGCACCCACGTAGGACTACCTGTGACGTCATTGTTATCCATTCCTACAGCTGCAGCCGTCACAATCCTTCTTTCTAGGTTCGATGAGGACCCTGGGGAACGCTGAGGAGCCAGACTTCCTGAATTCCCTTCAAGGAACGGACAGCCTGGGGGTCCCGCCTGTGCAGTGCTTCTAGGAGCCAACTCCTGAGCCCCGTAATCATTTGTCCTCCTTGCTCACTCTACTGGGCTTGACCGTTTTTGTCATTCCTGAGCTAGTGTGATGTTTCAGGGTGTCGTTTTAGGGATGCACTCTTGTGTGCCCCTGTTACTTGTGCACAAATTAGGGAATTCATTTGTAAGTCCCGTTGGGCCAGCTGTTTCAAGTTTACACTCCATGCGCTCTCAACCTAGCTTTCTCACAGAACATTCGGATTCCAGGGTATCTCGCCAATCACATTTCCCACGTCTCAGCCATACCGACCTATTCTCTGATCCACAGGAATCCCACATGTTCTCTGTGTGCATTGGATTCCATCCTACCTCAATATTTCTGCATATTCTGTTCTATTGACTTGGAATGCCAACCCTGAGTAGTTCCCATCTGCAGAGGTCGGATGCATGTCTGGGGCCTGAATCTGCTATCCACTTTTCTCTATTCACGCATCTTACAAACTTTAGTCTTGTGTGATGCTTCTTTCTTCTGAAATGCTAAAACTTTTGTAGTAATCTGCACAGTAGTGTACACCATGTTACAAAGACGTCCACACACCTCTGTCACAGTTGGCTAGAGTTCTTCATAGTAGAGAGGATTCTTTAACCCTACTCATGATTTTATTTTTCTTCAATGTCTCCAGATGGATTTCAGATTTTACCTTTTTCTTCTTATGAGGAAATTCACCATATATGGTATCAGACATGCAATTTACCTAATATTCTTAGACCATAGCTTAAAAAGAAAAACAGTCATTCCTCAAACTGTGAGCGCAAATTTCATGACTAAAAACCTTGGTTCGGGTTTGACTTGACAATGTTGTGGCATCTCTGACTTGGGGAAGCTTTGCTTATCTTAGATGATATTTGTTTGCTTTGTTTATTTTAGCAAAACTACATATCCAATGCAAATTAAAATATCCATGTGCTTGACACAGAACAGATTCAAAAACACTCGTTACTAAATGGAAAATGTTAGAAATTCAGAGCCAACTGCATAACATGTGGTCTGCTGACCAATATGCCGAGCTGCATTCTTTAGTGATTATTACAAATAACCACAACTTCAGTACAAGTGGCATTATTGTCATTTATATTTCCATTCAGAAAGGAAAGCTGGGCGTAGTTTAAGTAAACAATTGGTATCAAAAAGGGATGTTTTCCAGTTGAGAAAGGAAATGAGTGAATGTGGACCACCTATGTAGTCCTGCATGTGATATTAAAAATACTTTTTGATTAACTTTGTTTTTGTGCACAGGGGAGAACACGTGGATCATAAAATCAGGCTGTATCTGCCTCCAAAAGCCAGTGATGCTGCGCATGACCTGCCTTCTCTTCTGGTAGTTTCCCTTCTATTCTCAACCTCAGATGGTTGAAAATAATGTAGATTGTGGATATACATTAACTCCAGATAGCTAAAGTTGGACTCACCATGGTAGAAGAAGCAGGATCAACTGCTAGTTCATTATCAAAGTAGTCATCACAGCCTTGCAGGGGCACAAGCGTGGTGGCTTCAGTATCCTAGGACAGGCTTCCTGTGAGAGTGGAGGAGGAAGCATTTTTCTGAGCTCACTGTCATTGATAACGCTCTTCTTTGCTCTCCTGAGTTTTGTTTTTCCTACTCTAAAAATAGACTATGTAAGGGCATAACTTCTAGTTAGAGGAGATGGCCATTTGCTTTCTTTTACCTCGATGTCACTGTATGTATAATCCATATACACTATTTTTTGCGTCTCTATCTTGGAGGCACTGTGTTGAGTTTGCCTAAGGGAGAGAGAGTTCCTGAGCTGCTTCTTGTGCTCCTCGAGTGCTCAGGCTTGCAGGGAAGGCAAGACTCATGGAAGGACAAGCAGTGCATCCCCACAGTCAAGAAAGGAGAGCACTTGTTCCCTAGAGATTCACAAAGTTCTGGCTCTTTCGGAGGTTGGTCATTACTGACCAAAATGTAGAGAATTTCAGGTCCATAACAAGGATTTCTTGGCAACTGAAATTTGTAAACAAAAGAATGAAAAATGAAATTTAAGCTTAAAACAGGTACAATAATGGTACAAAAACTGGCTTGGATGGTTGTGCGGATTTCTGATTGTCTACACAAAGGACTGATGAATGCTCAAATTTTGGTTCCTCTTCTAAATTTTTGTAATGTTTTAACCAATTTAAATGCTTGTATTTGGTAATCTCAGCAATTACTTTGAAGAGAACCATATAAATATAGCAATCTTTGTTGAATTCCTCTCATTTTGCTTGGTGAAATTTTGTACGATTTTCAATTTTTTTATTTACTAAATGTTAATTAATTAAAATTAAATTAAACATTTCTAAACAACATTCCAAAATTCAAATCAAATCATGAGTCCAACATAGAGGCCAGAGTGTTGTGTATTATATATAGGAATCTATAGTCAATTCAGAGTACTCACATAGTATTTAACAGGTTAATACATACAAAAATCTCAGAAAATAAGAAAACAGGAAAAAATTTTTCATGATAGTAAAGAATTACTAAGAATAAAACATAACATAATTATTGGAATGGCAAATGTATGACCAGACTTAATAACAGTTTGGGGATAGGATGTCACACAAAGTTCTAGTACATCATGGATGTGGACAGTGTCCATGATACTTACTGGTGTCCAAGTGTCAATTGTGGGACTGAGCTACTGCTATTTCCTTGATATCTACCCTGTAGACCCAGAGAGAATCATGGGCCATAGGGTGCAGGAGAAGCCCATTTGTAGAATATGCTGGTGGACATATTCTGCTGCTGCACACAAAAAAAGAAAATAGCTGAGAGACTGTTTTGGATACCTCTTTTTCTCCTGTGTTTGTCTGCCCTATTTGGTAGATTCTTTACATGCTCTTTTATGGAGTTGTGGTCATTTTGATCCCTCTATAGAATATCTTTTAGTAAAATGTGTAGGATTGGCTTTATCATCATGTAATGCTTCAGTTGTTCTTTGCCCTGGAAGTATTGAAGTTGTCCACTGAACTTAAAAGAGAGTTTTGCACATTATATCTGCCTGGACTGGAATTTGTTTTCTTGCAAAACTTGAAGTACTTTGCTCCATGCTCTTCTTGACTTGATGGTTTGTAAAGAGTAATCTGCTGTTAGTCTGATGGGTTTTCCTTTAAATATGATTTGTTTCTTTTCTCTAGTGGTTTTCAGTATACTGTTCCTATGCTGAGTTTCTGGGATGTTGATTATTATATGTCTGGGTGTGGTTTTGATTGGGTTGATGCTATTTGAAGTTCTATATCTTTAGTTACCTGAATGTTAAATTGTTTCGCAATGTTTGGGAAGTTTTCTGCTATTATTTCTGCCCATGTTATTTTTATATCATTTATATAGACTCCTTTCTCATTGATGCCTATTAGTCTTACACTGTTCATCTTTGCAGCATCTTGCAGATGTTGAATTAGTTTTCCTTGTATCCTACTTGTTTTTTAAGAGATCTTTTCTTACCTCTTCACTAACTGCAGTGGTGTCTGTAAGGTCAGAAAGTCTACTTTCACTTTCATTGAAATGGTTTTGCCAGCTTGTAATGGATGTTTTAAGTTCCTGTATAACACTTTCAATCTGCTTCATACATTCTATTACTTTCTTTATATTGTTCATTCAAGGATTCCATTATTTTTCTCTTTTCCTCTTTTTTTAATGACTGTCTTCTTTTGAAGCACTTAGTACTTCTTTCATTGTGGGTATTATTTCTTTTTTTACTTTAGAAATTATTTGTGATCTGATTTCCTCTATGTCTTTCTCCAGTTATTTCTTTACTTCAGATGCTGCTATTTCAGAGTTTTTGGGTGTGTGGTTTCCAATTTCTTCTATGCTATTGTTTCCTGTAGTTGTTCTGAATGCACTTGGGATCTGAGAGTACATTTTGATCTTTCTCTTTGTCATTTTTTAATAATCTTGCCCTCTGACCCTTGGTATAGAGCTAGTAGAGTTCTTACCTTAGCCCCAGATCGGGGTCTATCAAGTGTTAACTTGTTCAGGTGGATGTGACTTGAGTCTGGCTGCTGTGCTCTACTTCTTCCTGCTACAGCCTGTGGAGGTAAACCTGCTGTTCCACTCTGTCAGGATGTTCTGCTCCTGGATCAGCTGGGCGGATCTTGTCTCTAGTCTCTCTGCCGGGAGTTCTGTTGCAGTTTTCCACACTGGGCCTATCTGTTGGATGAAGTTCTCCTCACATGCATGGCTCTGTTGCTGGGTCGAATGAGTTTCTGGTGGGCGCAAGGTGGTCTCATTCACAAGCAGGGCCTAGTTGCTTAGTCAAATAAGTTTGCAGTGGTCCCAGGGCAGCCTCACTCACAGACAGGCCTGGTTGTTGGGTTGGTGAGATCACTTTTTTTTTTTTTTTCACTTTTTTTGTGATACCACAGATCAACCTTGTACTTGCCAGGCAAGCACTCATTCTACTGAATTATCTCCCCAGTCCCCTCATTTCTAATTGTATTTACTACTCTTTATTCTCTTTAAGCAAGACAGACTAAAGAAACAATTAGAACAGATATTAGTGAAATTGAAAAAAGGAATGTAAATAACTCTAATAAAATGTTTCTTTGAAAAGAATAATAGACATTATCAAGTGAAGACACTAATTATCAATATCAGAAATGAAAGAAGAGCTTATCACTGAGGATATCATGGTCATTAAAATATAAATGCATCATTATGTTATCATATCCTTGTCTACAAGTACTGTTGACAGCATATGTGAAATGGACTAATTTTTTAAACATGGAAGCAATCAACATTTACCTAATGACACACGTAATTTGAATAGATCTATTCATAATAATTCAACTGAATCAATACTTAATATTATTCCTGAAAAAGCAACATGCCTAGATGACCTGCTAATACACAACACAAATTATTTGGGGAAGACGCTATCAATCCTCTCATCTCTAATGTAGAAATTTCAGTTCAAGTGAACACTGTCTAACACCTACATGTTTAGCATTTTGTTAACAAAAAAAAAGTTAAAGAGATTGAAACAAAGAAAGACTATAAGCTAATATTTTTCATCAATATAAGTAAAATAACCTTCAAAAAATGTTAGCATTTAAAATTCAATTATGTACAAAAATAGTAAGATAACATTAAATGAGCTTTAGTCCAGTTATAGAAAGATAATTCAGTATTTGAAAACCAATCAATATAATTACTTCACTACCAGGATAAAAAAAAAAAAAATATATATATATATATATATATATATATATATATATATATATAAGATAATATTATTAGTCAAGATAGAAAAGAAAAACATTTAACAACATTGCAAATCTTTTCATAAGAGGCATTCTCAGCAGACTGTGAATAGACAGGAAATCGCTCAACTTGATAAAGAGCGCTGTTATGGTTTGCATCTAGATTGCCCCGCATGGCCTCGTGTACTTACAGCTGGGGCTTTTCAGAGGAAGATAGGAAGGTAGCCGTGTCTAGGATGTGCGCATGTGGATTAAGGGTGTGATGCTGGAGTTAAGTATGTTTGGCCCTGGATTAGCCCACTAGCTGGTTGTAACATAGCTCTGGCTATGAGCAATGGGAAGGCCCATCCTGGGTGTGGGAGGCTCCACCCAAAAGGCGTATAAACTGAACGGGATAAAAGGGGAAGGGAGGCTGCTGTTGCCCCTGCCTGCCCTGCCCTGGACTCCTCTGCGATGCTTCTCTGCCATGTCACCCTGTCTTGGAGCCAGTCAACTGTGGACTGAAACCTCTGCAGTGTCGGAGCTGAAATAAACCCTTTCTCTAACTTGTGGGTGTCAGGTATTTTGTTGAAGCGATGCGAAAGTGACTAAGATGAAAATAAAAAAGTGACTAAGATCAGTACCTTGGAAAGGTCTACAGTTAGCTTGTTATTTAGCTCTGAAAAACTGGATTCTCTCTTCCAATCTTGGAACCAGGCACGAATATCCCCGTCGTCATTTCTATTCATCATTGATTAGGAATCAGAGCTGACTTGATAACTGGCATCTACTATTTGAAAGTAAAGTATGAGCAAACACAAATGTATATTTGAAGATGGTGTGATTGACTATGTTTTAAATTTCAAGCAGTGGATGTAGACATTCTTAAAACTAATGGGCAAATTCAAAGAATTTAGAACATAAATGGTTAATGGGAAGAACTCAACTCTGGGTTGTATAGCAGAGCATAATGATTTTGAAATTGAATTTGAATTTGGTTTTTCTCTAAAGCTGTACCAATGACAAACTAAAGAACAATTTAAGTAGCAAAATGATGTAGTATTCAATTGCAGTTCAACGTTTAGGATAAAGCACTAAGGACAGAGGGATGAAAGCAAATGGCTGACTAAACTAGTTGGAGAGAAGAGAGATATCTGTCAGGCTGAGGAGCTCTGCATCATGCCAGTAGCTCTCCTGCATTCATTCACACAGGCTGCATAACACCTCCCACCCCTTACCTGTAGGCGGCTCATGCTAACTTCCTTCCAACCAGAGGAGAGGAAGAGGAACTTCATAGTAGAGAAACCTGACAAATGCTATTTTAGCCAGGTGATTAAGGTCTCAATCAATACTGGTAAGACATGTTGAAGTTTGAGGCACTGTCACTGCCACGAGTAGCCTTAGTTGACTGAATAAAATATGACATTCTAGAATAGATGAAGGACTAAAAGAAAAAAAAAAAGCTGCAGAGTCTGAATAAATTGTACAGTTACTTAATAATACCATATCATTATTGGTCCATTAATAGTAACACATTTCCTTCTAAATATAAAATATTAATAACAGGGAATGTTATGTAGGAAGACTACATAGGGCTATTCTGCATTATCCTCTCAATTTTACTGTAAGTTCAAAGCTGTTTTGAATATAAAATATATGTTAAAAAATCCCACATGGTTCTGAGACATAATCATGGCTTACTGCTGCAAAGAAGCTTTGGAAGAATTTTACATTTTTGCAGTGAAAACATTCAGGTTGTCACTTCTGTCGCTGATGTCCTTGAAAAAGTCACTTAACATTTCAAATACCGTCTTCCTCATCTCAGAAACAGTGGCTGCAGAATTCTCCTCCACATCACAGGGTTGATGTGGGGATTAATTTATGCAACACGCAGCAAAAGGTGCTGACACGTACAGACAGAGTGGTATGCCAGGATGCACACCACCAAGGGAAGTTGAGGACGGAAGGAGCAACACGAGCACGGAAGCACTCACGCAAGCTAAGCGCAGCGGCACCCTGCACCTCAGAGGAAAACGGAGCTGAGCGCCCAACTGTTCATCACACTGAAAATAAATTAGCTTGCTTGCAAACTAAGCTGTCCGGCAAATTATGCCTTTAACTTTATGTTGCTCATTTGTAAACAAGACAGGCTAAATGTTTGTTTTTTTTCCACTAAGATCACATAACAGAAATGACGTTTCTTCTTGAGCTGGCCCAATCACATACTCTTCCTGGTCTTGTGAATGATTCATGCAGTCCAACCTCTTGGTCCTTAATGAAACCCGCTCACGTCTTTCAGGTTATCTGAATCAGGCGTTTTTATAGCTTGGTTTTCGTGGACCATCCAAGACGTTAGTAGTGATCCTGCACGAATCCTACTAGTGACGTTGGACGTGCAAACGTAGAACTCTATTTTACCTAATCAAGTGGTCTGCTTTTTCCAGCTGAAGAAAATTTCAAAGTTGCAGAACGAAGTAGACTTGCAGCTTACTGTTTTGTGGAGTCACAGGTCTGAAATACTATGCCTTCTCTCCCATGGATACACTTAGATCACCTTTGCAAGGCAAACTTAGACTCCTTGTTCAGGCAATATTGCAACTACCCTCTTTGTGTCCACCAGCTCGCCTTTTGCAGCACATTACTGGGGACAAGAGTGCACTGTGCTGTCCTGTCCACTAGGTGGCAGTTCCCCCTCCTGGTGACTTGGAATTCCTATTTCTATCCTTTTCACCTCCTTCCCTGGAGAAACAGTATCTACTGAAAAGCTTTCCATGTACCTTGGATATCGAGTTCCACTGCTTGTTTAGTTTTATCAACCTTCGCTCTAGACTAGGTAGGATTTTTTTCATAGGGACAGCCTGCTGTCACACTGTTTTTATTTGCCGGAGATTTCAGAATGCCTTTCCAGATGGCAACACCAGAGAAATAGGAGATAAAAAGGAAGGAAGCAAGCGAGGAAAGGAAGACAGAAAGCAAGGAGCAGTTGTTGGTTTAAGCATGGACACGAGCGCTCTGCCTCTAACATAGGCACAAGATCTAAGCACAAAGCATGGAGCAGAGGCGGGCTGGTCCGTAACTGGGATGCGAATTGGAAACGCTGGCTTTCTGAGTTCAGAGAATAAGCGCAGGGACAGAGCCAGAGCCAGCATCTGAGAAATGAGGCCTCTGAAAAGGCCTGACCATTGGAGGGACTCGAGGAGCAAGGCCATTATAGAAAATCTTACAGAACACAAAGTTGACAGAAGGCCACACCAGGGTGCGTTCCGACCGGAGCACATCTCCTGGCCTGAAGCTCTTCTGAGCTGCTCTACACAGACCCACTCTGCGCTGCTCATGGCTTCCGAGGCCTGTGACTGATTGCTTTAAATTGATTCTGTTGTATGAGAAATAGCTAGGATGCGGACAATACAGATGTTAAGAACGGAAAAACCAGGAAGTCAACAGAGCAGTGGGCAAGGAGATCGCAGTGGCATGGCCAGGAGCCATCTCAGGACGGTCACAGGAGGTCACTAGGCTGAGTGGACGAAAGCACAGCTGAAGGGAGCTACCTCGCGCGATCACGCACACGCAGTGACGGAAGCCCGAGGCTGGCAGATGCAACCGTAGCGTGTTTGAGACAAATGTTTTCTTTATAAAATGGTCACCAAACTTTCCCTTAAAAGCAGAATAAATAAAAAGTGACTGAGTCAAGGATTTTTTTTTTTTTCTATCTAAACATTCATTCTGAGCCGGGCGTGGTGGCGCACGCCTGTAATCCCAGCACTCGGGAGGCTGAGGCAGGAGGATCAATGCAAGTTCGAGACCAGCCTGGGCTACAAAAGTGAGCTCAAGGCCAGCCTGAACTGCATAGCAAGACCCTGTCTCAAAAAGACAAAATAAATAAATAAATAAATAAATAAACATTCATTCTGCTAGTTAAATGCTCGTCACTAAACCCCACAGAGATTCTACCAGCCTAGGCCATTGAAATATGTAATTATTCATCGCTAGTCAAGACGTTTAGCTCCACCCTCCGTCAGCTGCAAAGCATTCGATAAAATAGATCTAAGAAACTTTTCCATCTTTTATTTTCATTCTCTAGCAAATGAACAAAGCCTTTTGAGCCCTAATGTATTGTTTTGCTACAGATGTCTGAAATGCTGGTCTTAGCTTTTCTACACGTGCTAGCAAAAGCTTTATTTATTTCAACTCTTTTTAAGCTTGATGAACACCTGTTTATGGTTCATGAATTTGTAAGTCATAAGATTCAATATCGCTCTTTTCCAAATTTTAAACTTGACATTCGAGCCAAGAACAAAAATTGACAGGCAGACCTCTGGCACAAACATTATTGATTCTGTTCCTAAGTCTCAAATGTAATGCCAGACAGAATTTTTAACCATTATGAAGAACAAATATTTATTGCACTACAACTTTGAAATGAAGTATTTTCTGTGTGACTTTAAATATTATGGCTATTTTCCTGGTTTAGTAATAGCCTCATATTTCAAAAAGAAATCTTTGGATTCTAAAGCAATGCAAAGAGAAACATAAACTAAGAGGAAAATATGCTTCCCCCATTGGGCTTAGTTTAAATACCAAATCAACTGCAGAATAGGAATGATACAGTGTAACACTATTGCCATGCCTATTGCTAGGAACCTATACGTAACTCAGAACACATGACATACAATTGACAGAAGATACAAAATAGGCTAATAACAAGGAGAATCACTACCAGTGACAGGAAATTTGGAAATCTCGCAAGCTTTGGAGGCCTTTCTTGCTTAGTATTAATAGACTCCCTTGGAAATAACTCCAAGGGCTTTTGAAGAAAACATGCCTCAAATCATGCAGTAGCATGTAGTAAGCCATCTCATAAAGTGGAGGTGCTCATAAATGACTATAAAAACGTGAATGTTTAAGGCAAGCTGTAGAAATGATTTTATGAAGCATGCTAATGTCCTCACATTTTAGAGTTAAACTGATTTATGGGAGGTATTTTTTTTTTGTTGTTGTTACATTGGTGCTACTGGACAGTGAAATAAAGCTCATAGTATTTATTTTGACAATATGCACACACTTGCAGTGGGTGTCAGGGAGCAGTCTCATCTCCAGGTATACCAGTAAAACTTTAAATAGTAGTACCAGTGAGTTGGAGGTCATACTAGAGCATATTTAAATTCAGCTATCCAAACAGCCTTTATTACATCTGTCCTTGCCCTACTTCGTGGCTTTAGGAAGTCCTCTAGGACATTTCAGTGTGTTGAAGAAGAGACCTCAAACCAACTCCCTAATGTCCATTACCGCACCGTTTACCACAGCCATGGAGTGCACAGGGTGCAAATGTCCAGCCACAGATGTGGGAAGGTAAGACAAGGGCCTACAATTCAGTCTCACAAAAGAAGGTGGGACTAATCCATGACTCGATGGTGAGTGACCCTGGGAAATATGATGTGAAGTGAAAGCAGCCAGGCCTCAGGAAAAAAAGCCACACAGTGTATGACTTCATTGTAAAAAGTACACAGAGTAGGAGCATCCTCCAAAGACAGAAAACAATCTGGTAATTTCCAGGAGCGGAGGCACACTGAGGATGGAGAACAGCTGTATAAGGAGTAAAAAGCTGTCTTCCGGGGTGCAGATGATGTTTCCCAAGGTGGCAGAGGTGGTCCTCATAAGGTGCTATGAGTGTGCTAAACCCCACATGGTTATGGATTGTAGAGAAATGGTTAATCGTGTCCTGTGTGACTACAGCTCGTTGAGAAAGAACATGGATTGCATCCTACTGTTGAAGTGAGTTCGGTCTCTGCACTCTGCCTGGAGATTGATTTTGTTACACAATTGATTTCCTAGTCAGCCTCCGTCACCATGTCTAGACAAGATTTCCGTCAGTGGCTTCTTTACTTCAAAATGATTGCCATGATATTTATTTTTGGGTTTTGGACTCAGCTCCTAGCTGTCTATTGAAAAAAATAGACTTTCTTGGTGCGAGAAGAGTTGTATTGAAGCCAGCCCACAGATGTTCAGTTCCAATTTACCTGAAGTCTTCATCTCGCCTTAAAGCCTGCAGTAAGGTAAGAATTTCCAAGAGGAAGGTGGGAAGCCACAGCATAATCCAGGAGACTTCAGATATCGAGCTTGAAGTGAATTGATAAATTATGTTTGCAGTACACTGAAGAAATAGTCATAAAACCAAAAATCTCTTTAATCGAAAAGTAAAGTCTCTGTTAACTCTGTTTATCCCGATAAACCAGACCAAGCGTTGTGATTTCTGTTTAATATAAGGACATGGAGCACTCACCCTCTAGGGACAACACGTGGATGCAGTTCGTGCATAGGACACACTTCTGCCAGCTCAGCAAATGATACTTCAGTTCTTGGCTCGTTAAGAGAGAGTGTGTAGAGGATGGGAGAGACCGCGGAGGTCAAACAAAATGTAAGGGAAAAAAGAAGCGTTTCTCCAATCTACTTGTGCTTGTTTGGTCACAGCTATATAGAAATGTTGTTGAAATCCATCTTCCTGGTTTCCCCAATAACACTGAAACCTCTACTGCCATCCATTTGTTCCTGAGTGCTCCTCCTTGTCTACTCAACACATCAATTATCCTAGTCAATGTTTTTAGTTTCCCAAATGGACCTGTCATTTCCTTTGAGCTTTTACTTTCGTTGTCATCATGGTAGATGGCCAATTTCTACTTATATGTTAAAATCATCACTAACATATACCTTGATCCACATAAATCACATAATCTCCTATTCTTTTTGATAATATGTGAAATTGTTTTCTTTGTATGTTGATAATATATGCTTCTGCCCTAGGTGTGTTGGATAATGACTATGAACTTCTTAAAAAATATGATTAATTAGAACATGTCACATATTACTAATTACAGATAGGTATTCTGCAAGATGAAGGTTTCTAGTTCAATAATGAATGCAATATTAGTTATATCCCCCACTCAGCCCTTGAAATATCAGTAAATGTTTTTTTGTAGTTTATTTGAATCAAGACTTTGGGGAGTACCTTAGCCTTCTTGCTCTTGATTGGACTTTAATGAGTCTTTAGTCAGTATATAAGATTCAAACATAGTAACCTAAGCATCTAGTAAAATAGCTGAATTTCAGTTGGATATTCTAGACTGCAAAAGAAATTTCTCAGACTACTCACTGGCTAGTGAAAGCTTCAGGCGATATGCTTCTGAATTCAGCCATATGGGTCTCTTGACATAGCTCTCTCTGGAAGGACAGACAGCTTTTCCCAGAGCATGCTACTGAGGAGAGGATCTGAAAACTCTCACATGGGAGCCATGGTCACATAGGATCTAATAACTGGCATCAGAACCCACTCCATATATTGTTTGCAGCGTATTCTACTCAGGAAAACTGCAAACCTTTTTCTAGCCTACATGTAAGTGGCAGAGCATGAGCTTTCAACGCAAATCTAGCCATTTTGTGTCTTCTGAAGAATACAGATATTTGTTAAAATCTTGGCTCTTGTCTAATGTTATTCTCTTACATGAGATGATAGATATATAATCCTTGAAAGGTTGATAGGAAGAGCAAGTGTGTATCTGAAAGATAAACAGCAAGACAGAATTGCTGTGGACATTTTTCAATGAACATCACTTAATGAGAGAGAGGGGGAGGGGCAGAGGTGGGAGAGATAGAGAGAGGGAGGGGGAGAGGGAAAAGGAGAGGGGAGAGAAACAGGAGATAAGGAGAGAGAGAGAGAGAGAGAGAGAGAGAAAGAGAGAGAGAGAGAGGAAGATAGAGAGTGGGAGAGGGGAGAGGGAGAGGGGAGAAAAAGAGAAACCTGCCTATTGAAAGCTCTTAATTACTTTCAGCTCTCACAACTGGTACAAACATTGGTCTGACCACAGACTATTGACTACTGGATTATATAAGGGGCTCCACTCCTCATCATTTTCCTTGGGATGTTGTCTCACGGGAAGATTTGGTCTTCATTTTATTTAGCTGCTGAAGCATTTCAGATGGTTCCCTAGTTGGTGGAAAAATATAACACACCCAGGAGCATAGTTACATGTTCTGAAAATTTAAGTGAAAGAATGGAAATCATAGGTGTAAATAGACTTCCTTGCTTGGATCACCGTTGGAAGTATGGGAGGAGAAAGCCGCAGCATTTGCAGTGCTGCGTAACCCTTTTAATCTCAAAGTTACGGCACCGTCCCTTGAAATCCACAGAAGCAGCAGTTCTATGAAGGGAATGTTTACACGCTCTCTGTCTGGAAAAGAACCTCCGTCTAGGTAGAGACGTTGTGGAAGGACGTGTCGAGACACCTGCCTTTAGCTGTACTGACTTTCCTTTCCTTAGAGACTGTGTCTGCTTCTGGCTTTCTCCTATCAATGAAATTACCACGATTGTATTCTCCTCATCTCTATATTTTTACTACTGGTTGACTGAATGAACTATCTCCATGTAGCAGCCTTCAACTTCTGTGACATGACGTTTTCAGGAACTCCTTCTCTCTCTCCTTCTTTATAATGTAAAGAATCACTGTGATGTGTCTCCATCTGCACCTTAGGGACACTGTTGCCATAAACACTGTCTGTACACCTCGAGCTGCTGCGTGGAGAGTGTGATCACGACTCCCATGAAGGGACCATCCTTGTGGTTCTGCTTCCAGGGTATCTGTCCAAGTGGTTGGGTTGCCGGGGATTTTTTGCTCTTACGAATGCATTGATCGAAGCATGAAGAATGTTGCCTATGTGATCAGTGTTGCTGTTTTCTCCAAAAACTCAAATCTTCCTGTTGAAATTTTGTGAGTTCACCTCTGGATGTGCCGTGCTGGACACTGAAGGGTCAGTAACTGTTTTACTGAAGATAAATACATAGCAAAGGGGTAAAAGAACCTTGTTGAGAACATAGAAGTCTGAAGAGTATATTAAAAGGCATCAGCAGGATAGAGGGAGGCAGTCCACTATGTGGTCTGAACAGAAAACAAGGACCACCTAAGTGCCTACTACGTAGACTCTTGTGAAGGTCATCATGGAATATGCGAATACAGTTCCTAGGTTAAACATTAGTGTCTTTACTTATGTTTTAACGTCTGAACTTCCTGGAGCTTCTACATTAAATTCTCAGTACATGCACGAAAAACAACTCAGGTTAACCTGCATTAAAAATACACCGATTTCATTATTTTAATTGGTTCCCATTAATCAACATACATGTTTGTAAGCATCTGTTCGTGTTTATAAGTTTTTGCACTCCAGAAATAAACATGAAGTATGCATATGATATACTTTCTGTCTTCAAGAAAGTCTAAGCAGAGAAAAGGATACTTATTTCTACTATAAAAACAACAACCACATTGTGCATCAGTAGAAGAAAGGTAATTTGTTTTAGTAAAGAATGTATTGTAAAGGGCTGGTACAATTGCTCAGCAGATTACAGTGCCTGCCAGCAGGCTGAGGGGCCCGCCATGCCGACCCAGTCCTCAGGGCACACTGTGTTGGCAATTGAGACTGGGCGTGGTGGTGCACACCTGTAATCCCAGCTCTTGAGTGACTGCAAACAGGCAGATAACTACCAGTCCAATCCACTTTAGTAGTGAGACTTGAACACCCTGTAGACCCTTCCCTAAAAATATACAAACAAACAAAACAAAACAAAACAAAACAATGCATTATATAAAACATATAAAAGAAGAAACTTCCAAAGTGGTAGATTTCTAGCATAGAATTCATATTCTCTAAACCTGATGAAATTTTGGAGCAAGGGAGTTTAAGAACAGAATGTATTTATTCATGGACAGACACCTCTTGTCTGAGATACAGATAGAAAGAGTCCCAAGTGGGTTTCCCAGGTCCTGCATTTTCCAGTCTAGAGAGCAAATTCACAACATGAGGTGTGACAAAGCTGCGGTCACCTAATAAGGTTTTGTATATTATCGCTGAGATAAAATTGGTTAATGCAGGATTGAATGGGGAAGCCAACTGCGAAGCAAGCGGCCGTGAGCACAGAACAGACGCTTTCCCTGCAGCAGGCTGGGCTAGTGACTCTTCCTGACTCTCAGGGTGATGGAGACCTATGCAGAATACCAGTCCCTGGTGTTTATCCTTGGGAAGATATGCGGGTGAATATGTTTTTCTTTTATCTTGAAGTCTAGCCCACAATAGCATGCTTGTCTCGCTCACAATTATAAAGTATCTCCTCTTCCACACGAGCTCCTTCCAGGCCCTAGGTATATATCACTACCAATAGCCTTCTATCAAACTTAGCTACCTATAACTTAAGCACTGTATATTAGGCCTGGATTTCTAGATTGATATGCATAAACTCACACTTATTTTATGTTAAATACAGAATTTTTGCATAACCTATGTTCTACAAACTGTGGAAAAAGGGTTGAGGTTCGGTGAAAGGAAAGAGAGGCTCCTGACCTGTCTCATTTCCTGAAGCCCAGTCCTTTCAGGTCTTGAGGGCTGTGATTGTCCCTGGGTTTGTTGCATGTGATGAGTGGGTGCTAATTTTCTTTGGCTTAACATGTGACTAGATTGGGCTGAGCTTTAGAAAGATGCTGACTGGAACATTTTTCATCAACTTTTACAACATAAATATTTTGTACTGCAGAATAATTCCTGACAGACAATGGAAAGGAAAGGAAGTCGCTACGGTGGTCTGCACTCTTCTTGCAGCACAGCCAGGCCTCCCTTTCTCCTTATCAGCCCCGGTCACCAACAAAAGACACGTGATATAACTCTAATTTACATTGTGAGTTAGTGAGCTTTGTTTCCTGATAAGCCAAGTTTAGGAGCTCTGCCAAGATCACGGTTCACATCAGTGCGTTAGAATCTGACTCCGGGATGTCTGACTCTTACGGCTGGTTGTACACAAGACACTAGATGTTGAAGTTAAAAATTGCCAAGACATGGAACAGGCAGTGGTGGACTGGGCTTTCCCCTGCTCTGACTTTGGGATCCCCCTTCCTTCCTCTGTTAGGGGCCCCCACATCTTCCCTGCTGGTGAGCCACTCCCACCACTCTGGGATCTTTAGAGATGCGAATGACCACACATACAAGAAAAGGAATTTTAGCCTGGCGTGGTGGCGCACGCCTGTAATCCCAGCACTCGGGAGGCTGAGGCAGGAGGATTGGTGAGAGTTCGAGACCAGCCTGGGCTACAAAACTGAGCTCAAGGCCAGCCTGAACTGCATAGTGAGACCCTGTCTCAAAAAGACAAAAAAAAAAAAAAAAAAAAGGAAAAGGAATTTGGCTAGGACTAGCATAAAAGGTGTACAGGCTTTGGAATCAAAAGCCACATGGAGTTTTGTTAACTTCACTTGGTGGCTTTGTGAAATTGAGGCATTTACATTTAAGTTTCCAGTTGTTTCACTCACTCATTCATTCATTCATTCATTCATTCATTCAACCATATCCACTATGCAGTTGTGACTCTGCCTTCTGACACTGGAAAGCTGTAGAAAAAAATAGCAAGATTCTGTCTCCAGGGAAAAGATAGTCTTATGGGACACACAAAATAACACACATTAGACGTATTCATATAATTGAAAATAAGAAGGACAGGTGCTAAGAGAGTAGATATAAATTTGATAAAAAATAGATAAAATTAGACAATCTAAATATTATCTTTTTGTGTGTTAAAATATAATGTTGATAAACAATGAGTTACACATTTTATCCTGCTGGTAGTAAGGGTGGCCCTAGGCACAATAGTAAGCTAAAATTTTCTTGGGACAAATATAGGTAAATGGACGGGTAGTGTGAACCAAATAATTTTTATTGAATGCATAAGGGCTTGCCTTGACATGACTGCAGCCATCTTGAGTTGCAGCAGATTAACCCTAGTTTTTGTCTGCCCAGATCTTAGGCAGGTCATGTAAATATACACCAGAATGGTATGCGCAGCTTCTGAACTGGCCCCTGGTTCCAGAATGTGCTCAAGTCTCTGATGTTAGCTGAAGAGAGAGCTTATAACACTAGGATGGAGTCACATTTTCCTCAGTTTTGTATGACCAGGACCTTGCTTCTAGTAGGAAGGCCCTGGACAAAGTGTGCACTGTGTAGCCATGGGTCTAGTGTCACATTCTTTCTGATTCCCCATGGGGTCCTCACACCCTGGGAGTGCATTGCTCCAGAGAAGGTAAGGGAGGAGCAGACTGTGCAGAAAGAAAGGGCAGGCCCAACGGACATAGCGCTCAGCTCCTTTGGGGGAGGGGGAAGTCCTGAGGTCTGCCTGACACGCAGATCCCGGCTGACCCTAGTGCGGGTGTCCCAGTTTATTCTTTTCATGATACTTGGGCAGGGGAGTGGTGACATCTTACTTCCTCTTCAACGTGTGACATTTTCCATGTAGATAATTTGTGTTTAATTTACAGAGCGGAAAAAAATATAAACACTTAACTTAGGGGATGTAGAACCAAGTTCATGTGCGGTGAGAGGGAGAGCAATGAGATTTCTCAAGCCAAAATGAAGACAGCCACCCAGGAATCATGAGCCCCTCAGAGCAAGTGAAAAAAAAAAAAAAAAAAAAGAAACAAAGAAAGAAAAGAAAAATGTGTTTAGGATTACAGGAAATAAGCTGGCAGTTTCATTGGTTTTCAAGAATAGCATAGGTTACTACCTGGCTGTTGGATGTTTATTCTGTATATTTAAGGTAGGAATTGTGCAAAGCGGAGAGGCAATTTTTAAGATTATTTCCTTGCCTAAGGCCATCAACACTGGAAACTAAAGTGAAATGGTTAAAGGTTAAGCTAATGAGGTCACGGATCTCGGAGATAGGACTGCTGTCCCACAAAAGGACTGCCTCAGACCTGACAGGAGGTCACAGAGCTCCTATCTTCATTTATGTCTTCACAGACATTATTTGAGATCAACTCCGAATATAGATGCACCAGGTGCCATCCCGGGAACAAAGCAGATTTCTGTAAATGACAATCCTTGCTAGCTCCTTCCCATATTTAATACTGAGGCTTCGCTTTCAGCAGACAACAAGCAGCTCTTAGAAAGACGCTCAGCGGCCTTGTCTCCTGGGCAGTCGTTCTGTCTTTGTTCTTCAGTTGCCAATTGGGCCTGGGCCTGAACGAGTGGTTTTTAAACACGGGAAGAAGGAAGAGGCAGAGAAATAGGTGAAGTGGCTGCGTGTCGCAATGCCAAGTGGCTCAGGGTGACTTTTGCTGAGGCATACAGCCACCCTACTAATGGGGCCTTATGTAGCAGGTGAGGGTCCCTCCGGGACCGCAAGCCGTCACCGAGGAAAGCCACTGCGGTGCACGGCGGTCTGCTGTCTTCTTGCACGCAGCTGATGAGGGGCTAAACTCGCCTCCAGAGCTACAAAAAGCACCTCAGGGGAGCTGGGGGCCTACAGAATGATTTCCATAAGGAAAGTCTGTCAGTCAGGCAATTTCAGAGCACGTGGGGCGGGACGCCACAGCATACTGCATGCACAGAAAGTCACCGCTCTGGGGTAGGAACATTGCTTAGATCAGGACTGGCAACGTCACGAACCCTTCCATTTACTCTCTAAGCATCTTGCATGCATCTGGGACTCATTTGGGGGCTGTGGATGGGATACTGATGGCATTCTCTACTTTCTTGGAATAGAGTTTATATGCATTTGGAGGCGATGGGGCTGAAAATAAACCTCGAAGTGTGCTGAACGTACAGCAGCTCAGTAGGGCAAAATAAACAAGATGTTAAATGATTAGCAAGTGATCCGGCGAGAGGTGGTGGGACTGCGTGGCCCGTCAAGGCATGCGACCGCTGGCTGAAATGTGCAGAGTGGCCAAGGCAGGAGTAGGATACCTCCTGTCACTTGGTGGTGGAACTTTGCGGACCTAGACAAGAGCAGGAAAGCCACAGCACGGCCAGGGTGGAATGAGCGGAAGAAGGAGGGTATTGACGTCTGAGGAACAAGGGTCGTAGGTGATGGCAGCTCATAGGCCAAGGGCTTGCACACAACTGTGACACACAGCCTTATACTCTAACAAGTGACCAGACGCAATCTCACGCTGTTGTGAGAGGCCTTTCTGGGTGCTCAATTAAGCACAGACTACACTGCTGAAGGGTTGGGGCAGGACTTGGGCTGGCCGCGGTCAGAGCTTGGACGCCAAAGCCACAGAGAAAGCAGTGTAAAGGAGGAAGGAACCCAGTCCTAAATATACAGCAGACAGGGAGGTTGCCCAGCTGGACTTCACATCTAAACAACAGTGAAGAGGCACTGGCTGAGATCAGAAGGACTTTGAAAGCAAGCGGGGTGCAGGAGCTGACAGAGGAGCTGCTGTTTATTTTCTCAGCTTTGGCTCTGAGACATGCGAGCCAGCAGAGGGGAGTCCTCCGAAGGCCGAGTGGAACGGGGCGCAGTTTTCTTCTCTCATACCCACCCTGGTGCTGGCCGGGCTGCTGGCTGCTCTGAACACTATGTGGTTTGGGGTCTAACAGGCTCGGGGGAGGGGGGAGGAGGTGTTGCCTGACTAGCCGTGCTGGCGACTGCTCCAACAGCGCAGAGGTGGAAAACGCAGCTCTGCGTTAAGTAGTGTTAGTGATGCTGTGGTTTGCTAGCATTTTCTGCAGAATTAGCGTTGGAACTCGATCCTTACAGCTGCAGTGATTAGAGTGGCAGCCTCCAGGAGCAAAGCAAACAGAAGCACGCTGCCCTGGTAGGCGAGTCCATTCCTGGGCAGAAGCATGGGCTCTTGCTCCTCTTCCGTGAGAGAAGCAGGGTCTGTCCCTGCCAGACTATGCTGTCGCTAGATTCATCGTGGACTAAGACGAGGTACAAGACGAACCGGTGCCTTGGCCCTCGGCTTTGCAACGTGCAGAATTGTAAGAGATTTCACTCTTCCGTGTTCACACAGTCAGTGGGATTTTTGTTAGAGCAAAATGAAAAGGCTACCAGGAGGAGGCTTTGTTATGTTTTTATTTTCCTGGGAATTAAATGTCTCACTTAGAGTATGCTTTGTAAGGTTAATTTGGAGCTTACAGAGTCTACCGAAATAGCACAATGAGTTCCATATCTCCCTTTAGGGATTTTAAAGGGAAACTACAGTTGTGTCTGCTGCTCAGGCAGACGGCAGGACAGACCCTGAGCTTCTGGAAGGATTGCTCTCCTTCTCTGCACTAGTTCTCAGAGCTCACAGTCGGTAGTGTATAAGGAACTTAGGAAGTAATCTGTTAGAACCAGCCATGTGCTTTCTCTTAATCAGGGAGAGAGTGGACTCTGTCCATCTTATGGAATGGCTCACCTTCTAGTTCCCAAAGACCTCTCTGACTCTTGCTGCTTTAGCGATGCACAGCTCAGAAAATCCCAATTTCCCTAACTTCTTCACAGTCTTCTTTTTCAAGATTTCCTTCAGAGTCACCGTTTCTCACTAGAACAGCCAGAGTGGAGCACATTAATCTGAATGGTCCCATTTCCCCAGCTGTCTGCATCCAACCCCTCTCACACCAGCTTTCCTATTGCAGAAAAAGCGGCCCTCTTGGTCCTGGTCCCTTCAGAAAAGCAAAGCTTTGACCTACGCCGCGATTCTCTAGAGCTCTTGTGGTCCCCACACGCATGGTTCTCCTTCCCCCAGGCCTTGCCTGAATCATCTGTGGTGATCCAAGGAGAATATTATGAGATCGTCTGTATTATCTTCCCCGATCTCTCATGCTGTCTTGCCTATGGAGAGGATGCTATAAATGACTGCGCTCACACCCTCACTGACCTTTCTCTTGTTGACCAAGTTCCATCTGATCTTCTGTCTGCTATGACACAGAAACTACTCGGGTCAAAGTGAATACTGACTTCCACAGAGCTCGTCCATTGCTCAAGCTCAGTCTTTATTTTATTTAGCCTCTGTGCAGTGCTGAGCAGAACAAAGCTCTTATGTATGAGTACACCATCCACTTAATTTCTCATTATCTTATTTTTGTTTTATCCGTAGAGCATCCTTAGTATTTTGCTGGGTTTCCTGTCCTTTACAGGCACCTGGAGCTTGGGAGGGCTAAATGCGATGGTGCTTCTAAGCCACCCAGAAATTGGCCCTGAATTTTTTTAATCCCAAATCCTCGCGGGTTGTTGTGTGTGTGATTTTGTCAGTTTTGATTTCTGGTGTGAAATATTGGTTTGTTTAAAGTTCCTCTGTCCCGTAACAGCCTGGACCTCATGTTTTAGGTTGTATTCTATCCCAGTCACACCCTGGATGCACTTGCTATATTTTATTCATTTCTAAAATTGTTGTATAGGTGATGCTCCCAAATTAAATCCCAACCAATCTTTTACCCATAATCAAGACTCAATGTATGCTCCATGTGTGCAAGAATTTCCTCACAATTAGTACCTTCAAAACTAATATAACCATTGTCAAACTTAAACAATAAAAAATTGAAACTTGAAAAAAAAACTGATATCTGAATTAAAACTCTCTCCTACTTCTTTCTCATTGCTACAGGCGGTATCAGTATTTGATCAATTCTTCAGGTCAAGTAGCAACCAGTTCCAGTTTCTTTGACATGCCCAGGGCTGTCGCCACTGTGCGCCCCATGGGTGCCATGGCATTTTCCCTGCTAATCTCTCCATGTCCACTCTATTCTGTCTGAAAATTTAGAACACCATTATTTGCTTTGAGGGGCTTTGACATTTTTGTTTTTGTCTAAGCTGGCATGCAAGATTTTTGATGCCTCTTGTTTGGATGGTGTTAACTTCAGCCTAGAGCAGATGAGTAATGTATAAATTTGAGTAGATACATGGTGAGTGAATTATTGAATATGATTTGAAGATGGATCATAAGGAGACATTCCAGAAAATTAAAGCACAACAGCAAAAATGTAGAGGTTACTCTGACAATACTGGTGATTCATTCTAAGCATCTGAGCTGTGGATGCCTTGTGCCACCTGGCTAGCTGGGGAATATAACCCTGACTGGGCTAGCAGCTTGCCGCTTTACAATAGGCAACGCTTCATTCATTTGATGCTCAACGTGTTTTTCTGTGAAACGAGCGGCTTGACAGCTGGATTTCCACGTAGCTTTCACCTGCCAGTGTCATATTCCATATAACACCCCAACATGCTGATGTGAACATTTTCTTCTTAACTGAGATTTTGTCAAATAAATAATGACAATTTTCATTAATACTTGGACATACTCTCATCATCCCTTTCTATAGGAGATACATTTTGCTTTGAGTATGTCTGTTGTCTGAGATTTTTCATTCAATAAATTATGTATGTATGTATTTAACAAAAATATCTTTCAAATGTTCTAGTCATCTATTGCAATTTGTTAGATTTAGATTTTAAGAGTTGATTTTTTTTTTTTTTTTTTTTTTTTAAATTACGGCCAGCTCAGCCTGCCTTGGGACTGGGGCTGGCGCAGCATGGGTGCTGGGGATAAAACCGCGGTCCCTGAGGTTGCCTAAGTTTTCCTAAGCAGGTGCTTTAGACTTCTGAACTACCTTGAAGGCCCAAGAGTTGATTATTAACTAGGTCGGGGTTTTAAAAAGCTGATGCCAAATGTTGGAACTTTGTAACTTGTCACTGTGGTAGCCATAGAGGTCAACGAATTCCATGAATCAGAAAACTTTGTTTTATTTGGTTTTTCTCCTTTGAGATGTGCTATACCAGCACTCCTCAGCCAGTGACATTTTTGTATCACTGTAATGATCAGACCAACCTATCATGCTTTCCTGATGCGCAAGAATAAAACAGCGCGAGGGATGGAAGGATGCTAGCAGATTCTACCTGGCCTGATTCTTATGGCTGCCGTTCACATTCAGCACTGCTTCAAGTGCCACACGACCAGGAAGAGTAAAGGCAGGATGCCTCCTTCCTCCTTCTCAGGCCTGCTTTATCCTTTCTCTCCTGTCTCCTCTCTTCTTCCCCCTTTGACCCTCTTTCCTCCTTTCCAATTTTACTGTTAAAATTCGTGTCCACCTTCACTTGGAGAAGAGACGCATGGGATATTTGATATTTTTCATCCTTTTTTTGTTTTTAGAGACTAAAAGTAAGAAAAAAAATACAAATGCTACAGAATTTTGATGAATAGAATGATAGAAATTCAGCAGTGATTGCTATATTGCATATTATTATTTTCAAATTAATTGTTCAGATTACCAGCTTGCAAATTTGATCCAATATCGGTCAAAATAAGTAAATGATTAAATAATTAAGTGATAAAAATAAGAAAAATAATGATTCATTGCTCCTGTCAATAGACTATCAGAAATCAGCAGTAAAATTTTTCACGCTATCCTGTGTATTGATATATACTTTTCTTCCTTCCTTCCTTTCCTTTCCTTCCTTCCTTCCTTCCTTCCTTCCTCTTTCTTTTCTCCCTTCTCTTATCCCAGTTGCTCCTTCCTTTTTAAAAGTTTCAGCCGGGCGTGGTGGCACACACCTGTAATCCCAGCACTTGGGAGGCTGAGGCAGGAGGATCGGTGCGAGTTCAAGACCAGCCTGGGCTACCAAAGTGAGCTCAAGGCCAGCCTGAACTGCATAGTGAGACCCTGTCTCAAAAAGACAAAAAAAAAAAAAAAAAAAAAAAAAGTTTCTTTCCCTTTTACAGCATGTATTGTAATTTCAGATTTTATTTGCTCTTTCACATTCTTACACTAGAGCGACACTATAGTGTTTACAGGTGTCAGTCTGATTTACTTACCTTATGAGTATGGTCTCTGCTTGTGTCCATTTACTGATACAAACCTCAAGTTTATCTTTCTTTATGGTTGAGTAATACACCATTGTGTAAAAGTGCTGCATCTTTTTAATCCATTCTTTGGCAGACTGGCACTTGGGTATTTTTTCCAACTGTTCACTCCGTGTTTGAGTATAGGTTTATATAAATTTATAAAAATATAAATTATAAATATTAAATTGAAACAATCTAGAATGATTACGGAGGTGGTACATGAATCAAGAAGAAACAGGAAACATAGCTATTAGAGCAGGGACTAAGGAGCGTAACCAAGATTTGCCTCAGTATTTAGTGTCTCCATGGGGAGCTGTGCTATGCTCAATATTGAAAATCAGAAAAAAAAAAGATGGAATTCTTTTATTTTGGGAAAATGATGGAATTCTAAAGAGAAAGAATGCTTCAACATTATTCATTTACAGAGTCAAGTATTCTTTTATTTGATGATGACATACTGCATATCTGTGGTAAACCACAAAAAGATCGAATGGGTCACTGACATGCATCAAACTTGAAACTTTTCTCGTGTTAACATCCGCGTGGAGAGCACTGGCAAGCCGTTTAGAGTCTTCCGTGAGGAAAGGGGGCTGCTTGCAGCCCACGGGCCCTAGTCTTGGTGGGGCAGGACATAGAAGGATGCAGACTGCTTTGGAGATCAGGAGCGGTCAGGGTTAGCTGAAGATGCACTCGAATAGGAGAGTCCCCTCCTCCTCCTCCTCCTCCTCCTCCTCCTCCTCCTCCTCTTCCTCCTCCTCTTTCTCCTCCTCCTCCTCCTCCTTCTCTTCTTCCTCCCTCTCCCATCCTCCTCCTCTCTTTCTCTTCCTTCCCTCTTTCTCCTCCTCCTCCTGCCTTTCTCCTCCCGCTCCTGCTCTTCCTCCTCCTTTTCCTCCTTATTATTGTTTAATACATCCTGAGTTTATGGGATGTTAAATCCCAGAATCCATTCTGGCAACCTCTCCTACCAACTCAGCAGTTGGTGGTATATATTCTGGCTTGGATGACTTGAGAGTCAGAAGGAGAAAAAAGGAGGAGGAGAGGAGGACTCTTTCCCATCTCAGAGCAGTATCTGAGCTCAACTCAGTAGTGTTGAGTTAAATTTCTGAGTTTTGTTTTTTCTTCTACACAGGTCCACAGTAATTCTGCAGTACCCACTCACATTGTGAAGGAATTCTGCTTTGCTGACTCCCCCCACTCAAGCACCATCTTTTCTGGAAACGCTCACAGATCCACTCAGAAAAAAATGTTTAGTAAGCTTAGGCAGTCGTATCTATCCTGGTGCTTTATGTCTTTAGAGATCTCTGAATAGTCACGCGTAAGGCAGCATGTTTACTGACCTGAGAGTTTAAGTCTGACCTCTTTGAGACTTGCATCATTTGGAGTAATACAAAAGCCTCTGTGTAAGTGGAGGGAAAAGATGCAAGTATGTTGAATGGAGGAGAGCTTTATGCACAGCCATGAGGTTTGCTGATGTGTCCCATAACTACAGGATATAGAGGAAATAGGACAAGAGGCATAAAGGGTTGGCTCTCTGTGTGTACTGAGAGGCGGGGAAGTTGCTTCTCAGAAAGTCAAGTGGCTATGCCTTGCCCACCAGGTGTGGTGACGGAGCTGGAAATCTGAAAAGCAAAGGGCAGTCCAATCTCACCAGAGCCAGTGATGCTTAGAAGGTGGGGTATATCTAACACGTTTCTAGTGGGGTTCCCATTCATGTGCATGGCATAGATTGGTGACAGTCTACTAAGGCAGAACTCATCCGGAAGGGGCTGGACATCTTGAAATCTCTAGCATGTGACTGACAAGCAAAGGAATTTTTGTCTCTTTCTTCATGATTAAGCATAGAAAGAAGAGAGCTGGTACTAAGAATGGTTCTCGCCTTCATCTATACATCAGGCCTTAGAAACTGTAAGTTTCGTCTTACCTGGAAAGACGAGAGAGCTGAGAGTTCCTCACTATTGTGACGATCACGAAGCTTCTTCTGTTTCTATCTCAGCGTTTTGAATAGAAAACAAGTGGGAGAAGCCTTGGGGTCCAGTACCATATGGCTAGGAGAAGTTTAACGGAACATTAGAAAATGGAGACGGGAATAGGCATGGAAACCCGACCTCCGCAGTGGAGGGTGCTTTGGGGCCTGCGCATCCGCTTACGCAGGTTGAAATAACTGCAGAAAGAACTTTACTGACAAGCAAGTTGACTTCCAGGAGACCTGTTATCGCATTTAAGCGTTCCCCTTAGTCTACTGAGAAGTGAGCACCTGGTCACCCTCTTTTTACATACTAATCCTCTCAGGTGTGGAAGAACTAAAGCCATTCCGATGACCAGCGGCATCAATAGGCTGCCTGGAAGCTGCCGAGGGAAGGGGCAGCGACATGGTGAACTCACAGCAGTGCATGGCAGGGATGGCCCAGGCAGGAGGTACAGGTGGCAACAGGATCTCGGCTGAGAGGAAGCGGGCACAGCAGCGGCAGTGACGGGAAGGCGGAGAGCAGACGCCTCAACCCTGGCCTCTGCACGACTGAGAACCTGTGTGTTGGGTGTTTTTCTTTTTGTAAGACAATAGAAAGTAAACGACTCGGTCTACCCATTGAATGCCTTCTTACTTTCACGTCTTGAGAGCTGACGTGTCGTCAGAGACCTCTGAATTATATTAGGAAGCAACTGCACATTTTCAAACAGCTTATTTTTAGGGATCATGAATAGCTATACCAGATGGTCGTTTAAATCTGTTGGCATTGTTTGTACTGTATACTCATTGTTTAGAAATCCGTTTTGTTGGATTTCAAAGAGAAGCACAAAGTTGCAATAGGCTACAGATTTAGCTTTGATCTCTTTTGTAAGCTTTGAAAGAAAAAAAAAAAAAAAAAACAGCTTTCACCCAGCAAAGGTTAGCAGACATGCTGATAAGAGATTTTCAGTAGATTACAGCCTGAGAGCTTCCTCCAGAAGAACACAGTTTTATCTTCTAAAGGTTGCTAGAGTTGTGTGTGTGTGTGTGTGTGTGTGTGTGTGTGTGTGTGTGTGTGTATCTGCACACACATGTGCTACACCTGAATCCTCAGTTATTTGTTTTCCTTAATTTAACTCAGTCTCATGACAATTTAATTGGGGTGATTTCATAGTGAATGATCTTTCTAGTTTTGGCAACAAATGAAATTTTTACTTTATTCCTTCCTTTCTCTCTCTCTCTCTCTCTCTCTCTCTCTCTCTCTCTCTCTCCCCCTCTCTATCTCCCTCTAGCTGTCTCTGTCTCGCTCTCCTTCTGCCCCTTCACCCCCACCCTCCCCTCTCTCCCTTTCCTTCTTTCCTTCTCTTTCTCTTTCAGTGTCTTTCAAGTATTCACTGGGCAATTTAATTATTTTATCCATTCTTTTTAGGCATCTCTTCTTTCATGTAAGAATTCTGGGAAATTGCAAGGAAATTTTCATATTTTCATCTTTAGTGAACTCACATATCCCATAGAAATAAGGAAAACAGAATAAAGAGTTCTTTCTTCATCAATTGTTTTATATGTCTTTGGTCCAGAACAATGAATAATCACACATTCTTTCTTCATTTTGGACCGTACATCACATAAAAATATTTCACTTAAGGAAGGCAGGTGCACAGATGTGATGGTACGTCACATGTGGTCTCAGACTATAGAAGCCATAACATATAGATTTCTGTACTTATTTTCCATAATGTTTATGTAACAGCAAATTCACCTAATGATACCTTGCACAAAGCCTATCACCATAGCTAAGCAGCACACATCTATGTATTACACCATGAAACTATAAACCTACCTTGAAAGCAATATGTTTCAACTATGGTCTATGTGATGGTCTCGGTTGTCTTTGCATATTACCAGTCTATCTTTCTGATACTTACACATTTGGCGACTATATCATTCAATGACACAGCAGTAAATTCCAGCTAGAAATAAACAAGGCAGGCAGGGAAGAGATAGCTCAGTGGCATAAGTACCTGCCTCGCAGGTGCAAAGTCCCAAGTTTCATCCCTGGTACCAAGAATAAATAAATGACCTAAATAAGCCAGACAGAGAAACACAAGTACCCCATGTCACACTTTGCAGGGACTCACAAAATGCTAACAGAGGAGCTGAGAGTAGAGTGGTAGGTATCAAACTATAGGGAGGAGAGGAGGATGGGAAGAGGGTGGTCCTGAGGTGCCGATTACCGATAGGCAGGAATCAGCAATTCTAGTCTGCTACACAGAGTAGCTGACAGTAGGTAACACTCAGGCACTGTAAACTTTTAACAAGGTACAAGAAAAGATTTTAAGTGTTTCACCATAAAGAAATTATAAGCTTTCTAAGGAAAGGAGTACTTTTAGTTCACTGAGGCATTATGCAGTCTTTACCTGCATTTAAACATCGCGTGACACGCCATCGATGTGTACAACTTTGAGTTTACAGACATAATTTAAAATGTGTTAACAGCTTTCAAACCTTTCTGTACTCAGATGGGCATGCACCTTCAGAGAGAGCCACCTTTACAGAATTATTTAGGAGTATTTAGAAAGAAGATGAAGAAATCTCACTGTAATGTGGGCCAACACAACTCCACAGAGGACCCTGCAGCCAGCTTTGGAATCAGAGGGAGAAAGCTGATATTTAGCAATTTGGGAGAACATTGCTTTGCATGCCTCAAAAATGCAGACTTTAATAAAGGCGTGCTGCATCTCAGAGGTGCATCAATACTGAAGGGTTTCTGCATAATTTTGATAAGAAATTATTCTTCACATGAGACAAAACGACATTGAAAGACAATTATACAGGAGACCAGTGCCTCTGCTCTCATGAGTTTTCTCAAAAATTTTAGTGAAGTGAAAAAAAAAAAAATTTAACATAATCATTATACATTGAAAAATGTTCTTTTGTCACTTGGAAACTAAGTGAATACTTAGCAAAAAAAAAAAAAAAAAAAAAAAAAAAAAAAAAAAAAAAAAAAAAAAAATCCAAATGAGCCGGCATAAAAAATCATTTATGCTAATAGCTAGCAATAAAAAAGAATAAATTTTGAGAAAAAAGCCTTGTATTTTAATATTTTGTAGAGGACGAATTAAAAATCAGGAAGTTAAAATAAAATCAAACAAAAATATTAAGAATAACATAAATATAATTTGAAAATCCTTTTGATTTTAAAGAAATAAAAAATACTAAAAGTGATACATAATTTCAAAACATGATAAGGAATCAACAAACGGTTATTATATCACATTGTTATCTTCAAAGTACTTGGGCAAAATAACAGGAATAGGCATGGAAAATCGATTAAACAGTGTAAGCACTAACTGTTGCTTTCAATAAATGAGAGGAAATCAGTAGCATTATTACCTTAGCTATCATGTGTATGTGTATGTGCGTGTGTGCGTGTGTGTGTGTGTGTGTGTGTGTGTGTGTGTGTGTGTGTGTATGTGCTCTGCCTTCTTTTCTCCTTTCCCCTACCCCAGGGGTTCCTTCCTTCTGTGAAGTTTCTTGGCCCTCATAATATCTATTGTACTTTTTGGATCTTGTTTGCTATTTTAGTTTCTTACACTAAGGAAATCATACAATGGTTATTTGAAAATTTAGAATCACTAAACAGAATATTCAAAATAAATGAAGGTATAGATAGTGTCTAAGATTACGAACTTGTGTCAGAAAAATTAATGTATAGCTTTTTAATTCTGTTCAAGTAAAAATTATTTGAATTCAAATTCTCAGTTTTATTGTCCACAGAGTCTTGAAACAAATTTGGCAAAAATATCTTCTAGTTTATCTGGACACTAAGAAAAGCAACAAGCAGTGTAGTCTGCCTTGTTTTGCTATAGTTTGAACATGAAATGTTAAAATCAATAAAATTCAATGCCAACAATACAGAAACAAGCCAAGTGATTCAATAGAGCTCAGATTGGATTTTATTTGTGCATTCAAAATGTGCTAAAACAATTCCAACAACAGGTAAGGAATGGATTATTCAAAGCATATTAGAGCACAAAAATAGTTTGGGGAAATATAAAATTTGACAGCACCTCTATATCTTTGTCAAAATAACTTACCTCTTCATCAAGATATAAGTTACCATGTAAAATAAATACAGATGCAGGCATGCGGATCTGTTGTGAAGTACTCCAGATGTAGGGCTCTGTGGTCAGAAAATAATGAAAGTAGCCATAACTTTGGCAAGTGAAAATTTAAGAAATATTATATTACATAAACTATTACTAAAAATTATGTCAAGTGACTAATGAGGAAATATGAGCAAGAAATGCCATAAAATTTCATGTCACTCATATGCGAATGAATTCTTAAAAGTTCAGGAAAGAAATGGTGAACATTGAGTAGAAGAATGGGCTGAAGTCAGAAATAGGGAAGAAACGCCCAAGGAACAAAAACAAAATAGATTGATATAATCATCTCAGCAATAGGACAGAGCTCATGTCTTTAAAATTGCTTTAATTTATAATAGAAGGACAGCATTCAGTGAATTATTAAGTATTTATTAATTTTTTAGGATGTGTAAGGAAACAGGAAGATGTTGTGGATTAAGCAGAACCAACAACATGGGTATGGACCCAGGAATTTCTTCAACAAAGAGCCACAAGGAAGAATTGAACGTAAGTCCCACAACCATAGGTGCTATTAATGAAAGCAGACAGGATTGCCTGGAGCGACTGAAACGAGGCAGAAGCCGCCTCTGCTGATGTCTCCAGGAACGTCTTCTCGGGTCTGTGATTGGCCAGCTGAGAGGCACAGCAGAAGAGGCCAGGAATAACCTTCCAGGCAGGGAGACCGTGAGCGGAGCACTCTAAGGAACAGAAAGCAGAGTGTGACTACACCTAGGAGTGCGGCACTCTCCGACCGCAGTGGGAGAGCGCTGACGGAAGAAGCATGGAATTAGATCAGACCGGAAGTGACCCATCCGAGAGGGCCTGACACGTCGTGTCCACTTACAGTTCCTCATTTAAAGATTGTAACTGTGTGCATTTATTACATGAATGTGCCTCTAAAGACACCTGACTGAGGACACTGGATCACCAGGGGCACAAGGAAGCAGAGAAAGCGTGGGGACCTGCAGCTCTGGGCCAGGGGACAGATGTTCAGGACAAAGCAAAGGGCGCTCAGATTTCTGTTCACGGTAATAGCGAAGATTGAAATGACGCAGAGTATTAGAATAAACACATATACGAATGCATATATAATGTATTGCATACATAATTGTCAACATCTTTCTTCACAGAACTATTTAATTTTTCAACATGTATCAAAATCCTACTAAATAGGCCATGCACATAGTCTGAGCTGTTTAACCTCAAAAAGAATTGCACCAGGAAAATAACTGAATTTGAATTGATTTGTGAAGATTTCAAACCCTAATTTAATCTCAGGCTTATTCATAAGATGGAAAAGTGGAAGTTCCTGAAATAACCTTCCTGGGATAATTGGTAAATAAATCATGCTTTGTTCATTTCAGAGATTGATTACTCAGAAGTCATTAAAAATTATGTTGTAAACATTCACTTAATGAAATGAACTAGCATTGAGTGATCAATTTTGTTAATATATGTATCTATAGATATATGCAAGCAGGCATAAAATATTGCAAACCAAAATATTAATAATTATAATTTATGCTTGCAAGGTTGTGATCTAATTTTTGATACATTAGTATTTTGTTATGCTACCATCATGGAATAAAAATAATTTTGCATTTTATTGTAAAACACATTACAGATACAAGCTGTACTTATTAATATAATATATTAACTTCATAAGACATTACCACAAAAATACATTGAAATTTTATAATGACTGTGGTTAGGAAATAAATAAGCTTACTTTATAGAGAAATTTATTTGCAGAGAGCAAATTCATGGCTGAATAACTAGTCGATTTTTTTATATCTCTCAGATCTTAATAGAAATCTATGCCCACCCACCTATTATCACAGCTCACTGCCTATTGAGCACAGGTGTATCATAGGCTCCCATGTGCAGCTTCCTTCTGAAGCTCAGCTGTATCTCCCAAGGTCCATATCTGTCCCACCAGCTGCTTTTTATTGACTCAGTTCTAGAATTCTATACTCCAGAATGGATTTTTTTTTTTTTTGCCAGTAAGGAGGAACTCAGATCTTTTCCCTTGGGGCTCTCATAACCACATATGCCTCTGTTCCTCAGTTTTGTGTATGCATCCGACCTTCTTATCTGACCAGGTGTCCCCAGAAGAGGGACATGCTCTCTGGTCCACCTGTTGCCTTTCATGTCTGTTTCACACAGTAGAATGATACTGTATGTTGGGTTAACTGAAATAATGGAGAGCCTCTCTATTTATCTTTATACTCATACATGTTGTTATAGCAATGGGTCATTTATTTGCTGTATTTTTTTAAAGAACAAGGGGAGAAGAAATTCAATATTATTGCTATAACAATGAAATACCACTAGACAGCTTCTGGAATGACTAAATTCTCCAAGCACAAAGTGTCAGTGAGGAAGAGGAGTGATAACAAGGTCATCTGTCCTAGTAGGAATAAATACAAGTGGTACGGATTCCCACAGTTCCTCGGGAACACTGTGCGAAGTTCCTTGGAAAGGTACACCCGTGCATGCCCACAGGCCAGCACTGATTCTCCTGGGTGTTTATCTGGGTGCCCTGAACATTTGTGCGCACACAAACATTAGAGGTGGTGATTCGGAGTACTTGTGTTGATAGGTTCTCCAAACGGTAAACAAGGTAGACTTTTTGAAAGGTAAATGAATCAACAAACTATGTACATCTATGAGATGATTTTTTAAGCAATTACATGAAATGAGCTATATGGTACCAAAAAAAAAATAATAATAATAATTAAAAAAAGAAAAGATGGAGGAAATTTCATGTGGTTCAGAGGAAAGGTTACGTACGTGGAAAGTTTCCATACTGCTGTAGAATTTGAAATCACTGGGTACGACATGCTGAAAGCGGTGATAGTTCAGAGATTAACAAGACCAATGTGAACAAAGTGTATGAGAAGAGGAGGGGTGAAGAGCTGGCCCATAGGGGTGCTCCGACCGCTGGCTCATGACTCAGCTATGGGACGCTCTTCCCAGGGCCCTGGGTCCTGCGCTACCTCATCTTGCACTGTCTCTGTCAAAGTGTATTTTTGCATTTGTAAAAACCAGAAGGGAGCAGAGCAAAGTATGATCTGTAAAGACAATCAGACGTGCTAATATGTCACTTCAACAGCTCTAACAAATGTAGCATACCACAGCAAGATGTTGCTACGGGGAAAACCCGTGGGAGAAGGAGGGCGCATGAGGACTCCGTACTGTGTGTTAAATTCTGTGAGCCACAAATTGTTCCAAACCGTACAGCCAGTTAATGGCTGCCCGTAGGATGATGGATGTCTTCAACTGATTGTTTAACTGAGGCTTTAAATAAAAAGTTTTTCTATCATGACTTCAAGTAGGCTCCTGAATAATATTTTTAATACAAAAGGAAGCGGAGTGATCTGGATGGCGCAAACGTGTACGTCTTGGGCGAGTGCGGAATGCGCGCGGCGGACCTTACCTATCAGAGTGTATCGTGCCTGCGTGTGAGCCCGTCCTGTGGTCTCCCAGTGCTCTTGTGAGAGTGCCAACTCGCACTTCCCTCCTCAGCCCTAGTTCCACCGCTCAGTAAGCTGCGGCCACCTCAGCTCTTGGTTCTGCCCCCTCTTGCTCCTCAGGCTCACATGCTTGGCGCTGACACTACCTGGAGAGGTCCTTCATTCCTTTGCAGGCTTCTTTCCAAACTTCCTACAGGCAGGAATGGAAACGGCAGACCCTGCTTCCCACTGCCAGATCGGCTGCCTTCCCTGTATAGCGTCTACTACTGCATTCTCCTCTTCCATCCTTCAGTGATCTTCGCTCCCTCGTGCTCCTTTCTGTATGACGCTGGCCACCATCAGCTCCTCCAGGGCTGGGATCCTGCTTGTCTTTGTGCCAGTGTCTACCCTATGACTGGCATAGTGGTGTACAGTGGGTGCTCAAATATGTGCTGGGCCTGGGGAGACGGCTGGGCAATCTAAACACCTGCCTGGCAAGCGCAAGACCCCAAGTTGGATCCCTGGCACTGCATGCCATGCGGGCCCCGGATCCCAGGCATGCCACTCCAGCCACTGAAACAGGAGGATCACTATGAGCCCAAGCTGCATAGCAAGGCCGTGCACCAAATAAATAAGTAAATAAAAAATTTTAAAAGAGAAAACATTATGTGTTCAGTGAAGTGAACAAATATTGAGAAACTGGATTAAAATCAAGAGCATGGAGGCTAGTTCTAATAGTTTGGTTCTAAGACCCAGTCTTCAGGTCCCCCACACATAAGCAGAGATGGTTCTGTATGTCAATTTACCTCTCTGAGCTTTGTCTTGGACCAAATGATTGTTTGACAAGATATAGGAGCTTAGTCATTCTCTTGCGCTAAAGTCCTACCTCCTTACACTTCGAAATGATTGAAGTGCCCCTGGGAAGCACTAATGCAGATATATTCTATTAGCAGTGCAATGTCTGTGGTGATATATATCAGGGCAGCACGCTGGAACCACCTTTCACAGTGACATTGTCGCACATCTGGCCAAATAAATTAATATTCCCATCTGGATCGATACATTTGGCAGGAACAGCAAGTAAAACTGCAGCACAGCTTCGGCAACGTAAACCAGAAAATGTGCTCTCAATGAGTGCCATTAGGCATGGAAACTGCTGGCTCTCTGTCATCCTCCTTTTTATGTATTTTTCTTCTTTTTCATGGACTCAACCATTAGCCTGCTCTTGGCATTCCATGTCCCAAAAGGATGCGCAATCTCATCCACCTTCAAGTGCTGTGTCTGGTTCCACGTTGTTTCTATTAAAAATATCAGTATAACCTTGACCGATAATCATCTGGGATAAATGGTGCCTTGGTGTTAAAAAGATTAGTGTTTGTGCAGTGAAGCTTTTGTGAGTGTATAAGCTGGCAGGCCTCAGGGTCTTAGCAAGACGCTGCACCGCTTCCCATCTTTGCTGTCTGCAGGCAAAGGAAGCCTTCTGGAAGTGCTGCTTCCACGGGTGGGTGCACCCCTTCCGCTAGGAGGGTAACATTCACGTTTCCTTGTCTCCCAGAAACAGCTTAGGCCAGCAATGAGAAGACCACGGATTACGTGTCACCACACCCTGCCTTGTGTGCCTGTGCTTGCTGCTTTGAAATTCAGCTGGCTGATTATGATGGATCATGGTGCTTTAAGCTGGTGCTTAAAACTGTCCCATCTGAGGACTATAACCTTCACTTCACTCTCTTGCTGGAGCTAAAACAGTCTGTGGCAGATGCATCACTGGTAGCAAAATAATGGGTGCTTCATAAAAGACAATCTTGTCTGCTAAAAGGTCCCAGTGAGCCCCACAGCTAGAGCGCCAGTTGACATTTGGGGACCTTTATAATGATGGTGTGAGTTCATAACATTCTCTCTTAACCAGGGCCAGCAAGGAAAATGATAATCTGGAAAAAAAAACAATGAGATCACAGACCTAGAGAAGAGGGAGTAAGCATTAACCCAAGGCAAATGGAAATGCCAAAGGAGGGTTTTGTATTTCACAAATATATATGTAGAATAGAAGTTCCCGATGCGATAAACATAATATATTTCAAAATGCCTGACAGATAGTGTTTGCTTGGTAAACATTAGCTTTTCTCTTTAGTACAAAATGAACTTCAGGTTCTGTTTGCTGATCTCGGAGCAGCAATGACTTTAAGAGCTTTCTATGTGCTGAAGCCTTGAGCGAAGGTGCGACAAAGGCGTCACTGTCTCGGGCTCTCCAGAACTTATCTATACATAGTGGTGAAAGTGCACATGTAAACATGCTTAGAGACCAGGTGATCACATAAGTGCTAAGCAGAGATTTAGCAGGGCAGCCTTAAGATGCTGAGTTGTGTGTGATTAATCTGAGCTGGAACATTGAAATAGCGCTGTATAAAAGATGTTACGTGAGCTGAGCTTTGCAGAGTGCAGGAATACAAAGAGAGCAATATAAGACAAGATTTGACAGTGGAAAATTCCTATTATACATGGTATCTAGAATAAAGAAGAGGGCTGCCATTATCTGAACAAAAAGAAAAACATAAAATAACAGCACGATTTTGAAGAAGGAGGAGTATTTCACATACTAGATGCAGCTGGAGTGGTACACAAGGGTTAGAAAATAATTTATGTGGAGCCATAAAGCTCCAGTTTGATTACTTTGTTCATTTCAATTTGTTGATTCCTTAGTGAAGAGAGTGAATTTCATTTTAAAGAAAATAAAGTTTGTTTTTCATAGTTGATACCCCCACCACACACAGAGAAATTCGATGTGCATCACAGCCAGGTACAGGGGCAAAAGTGTTAGGCAGAGGAGCCATGGTTGCTATCACTGCCCAGAGAACCCCAACTACATGTTTTCAACTTCTCACTTTTAGCTGGTGGCTCATAGATGTTAATGATAAAAGGTTTGTGTGGTGGTTGGAAAGATACTGTGCGTGCCACAGGCTTGACCTGGAGTCAGAGAGCGTAGCCATTACGGAATAAGATGGCAACACAGGCTCTAGTATTAGCAGGAAGCCACCTGGCCAGTAGAAACTAGGGCGAGGGCAGAGGCAGGTCGGGATGGCAAAGGCTAGAAATGAGGCTTATTTATGACGGCAGCACCTCGAGGATGGAGGGAGAGAGAGGGCAGGGGAGAGTATAGTGGGGCAGGAACTTAAATAGTTAAGATGTGATTTCTGCATGGGCCAGCTTTTCAGGGTGAATGTAATTATTATGCACTGCAAACATGCACACATACAATATGCTAATTTAAAGGCTCGGGCAGAAACTCCTGCTTGGAAGCCCCTGCTAAGAGAACTGCTTTGCAAGTGTCCTTCGATGACCCCCTAAAGGCATCACCAAAATAGTCTAATTCACATTTTTGTAAGCTAACGTTTTTCATCACTTGAAAGACTGCGTGGCTTTGAAGTTGAAGAGGGCTTCTTCCACTCCACACTGGTGAGACTGTTCTTGGAATGAGGATAGAAATCCGGATACCAAGGAGTCCAGAATAGAGTCCATCTCTGAGCCCTGGGTCACCCAATAGAAGTGTCAGGTTGTGCGTTGATGTAAGCTCTCTCAGCCATGTTAGCTTAGGTCATGGGGTGCAGAAAGAAACTCAAATTCTTCAGTTTAATTACCTTATTCCTAAGTTAATAGTTTCAGAAACCTTTCCCCAAATTTTAACCAAGACATTTCCACTCACTTGTTCTTTACTCTGTTTTCAGAAAATTGTGATGCAATTCTTTTTTTTGAATATTCTTTTTTATTTTTCTTGTTTCAGAACCTTTATTTGTTTATTCACTCATTTTTATGGCCGGCTCAGTCCACCCCAGGGGCGGGGCTGGCGCAGCATGTGGTGCTGGGGATTGAACCGAGGTCCCTGAAGCCGCCCAATCTTTCCCAAGCAGGCGCTTTAGACCACTGAGCCATCCCGCTGGGCCCTGTGATGCAATTCTTAACAGGTGAGTTCGCAACTACTATTGGAGCTGAAAATGACATATTCCATTTTAAGAAAATTCCTCAACTGTCTGCCAAAGTTGTGCAAACTATATTTTTTTGGTGTCTCTTATTTTTGGAAAAAAATAGATCTATATTTTCTCTTTCCCACATACTTGGAGAGCCATATTATTCCTCAATATCTAGCTTATCTAATCCTTTTTTTACCCCTACAAATCCTCCCCTTTTCTTGCGTAGCAGTTTTCCCTCCAATCCGTGTTGGTTTTTGTACCCTCAACTTAGCAAGTGGCCTGCCTGAATCTGCCAAATAATGTAAATTAAAAATTGATTACTTTACAGGAATGCATACATGTTAATGCACATGAAAACAGCATCAGTATTGAGAAGCATCAAACAACAATGTTTGTGTTGAAGATATTGTGATCTTGTAGTTTAAAAATATATTTTTTATTGATTTCACTATACTTTGAGCAAAACATTTAAATGTGATTGTATTTTTTTATTTGCTGATTTCTAGCAAGTAACCTTCAAGGAAGAGAATGATAATATTCAGTTGATTGCTTATTAATTAAATTAACAAATATTCACTAAGTAACTACCACAACAGGACATTCTTCTAGAATGTAAAGGCCCAAACAGTGATCTTATTAGAGATCTTTGATTCTCACAAGCAAGTTTGCCGGTGAAGAGTTCTACCTGAGCATCCTACCCAAGGAGCTATTTTGGATTTTAGGGAAGATCTTTCCAGAGATCCTGCCTCTTGCACTGGAGCGAAATTTGAATGAATGAAGAGGCAAAGCAGGAGCTATCTGGAGAGAACTGCTTAAGGTAGCAGAAATCACAAAGTTATTCAAGGCTCTTACTGTAAAATAAAATGATATAGCCACAGGATCTTGGCTCAAGGGCTGTAATTTATGCTCTTGTTCTGAGAATATGTATAATAGCATTCAGCTTCACAGTCTGGTATAGGTAGTAAATTTTACAGGTCATCCTCATGCAATGGATATTGCCATATGAAATAAGTTAGGAGGTTCTCTTTCTGCCATATTCATATATATATATATAGATATGAATATATATGATATATATGATATATACATTACATGATATATATGATATCTATAGGTATGTTTATAGATCTATCTGTATTTGTAAATATACAGATCAATAGATTTTTTAACCATGATTTAGAATACATTCTTATTTCCTACACTCTCTCCACTTAGGTTTTCAATCACATTTTCTCCTTTAAAATAATGTACCATTTCTATTAAGTCACAGACTGATATTTGGCCAAATGCCCACTCCATTGATTGTGGCAATGGCTGAGGTTCCATAAAATGAAACATGCATGACCCATGCTCTCAGAATCGTGAGGCTTAGCGGGTGTGGACGGGAAGCCACGATGATGTTGTGCTGCATGGATCAAGGCCTCGCACGTGTGGAGCACTCCCCAGGAGGACGAGGCAGGGCAGCTTCAGAAAACTTTCTTCTAAATCAGGCTGTGGTTGGGGAAGAAGTTATAACTGAGGCCTGGAAGTCATGTAGAGGCTTTATAAGTCTGTCATTCTTATACATATTGCACTGCTTATAATACCATGTTGTAAAGTCTGTTGACAACCTTCACCAATGATACCTTTCTTGTATGTATACTTAGGAAAATACAGCTAGCATCTGTGT
>PVJA010015713.1:0-7500 GCA_004027025.1 Myocastor coypus
CTTCCCGAATGGGCTAAATGGCTCATGCTGTTATAATGCATAGTCAACAAAAATGCATAGCTCGCAATGACTTGCCAAGAATATTTTGTTAATCTCAGTTGATCCTAAAGATTGTGTGACAGAAACACACTTTCAGCCGTCTGTTATCTGTTAAAGAAGAAAAAAGAGCAATTGGTCTCAAGTGATGAGGAAAATCAGCTCATTTGCAAAGACTGTTATTAATGAGGATGCATGGTGACTTTTCAGAAACAATTTTATACACTGAAAAGGAATATTTCACCTTTTCACTCTGGGGAGTTTGAGTAGAAAAATGACAACCTGAAGCAAGTTTCTGTTTGCTTCGTAGGGAGGCTTTGCTTGCTTTAAGTTTTGCAAATGATGGGCACACAGGCAGGCCAAGAGGGAATTGGGTTGAGTCCTTCTTCCAAGTAAAGTTCATCATCCTGCTGGCTGAAGAGTATGCAGCCTGGCAGCCATTGACAGAGGAAGTGAGGAGATAGGTGCCTTGTGTTGTAGACTTCCGAGGAGATTATCCCAGTGAAAGATGGATTTTAAGGGTCCTTTGGGATACTCCTTCCTCCCTCCCTGTCCTCTTGCTTTCCTTCCTTCTTTTTTCCCTTTTATACCCTCACTTCTACTTTCCATTTTTTTTTCCTCTTTGTATATATCTCTTTGGTGTCACTTGTCTTCCACTTCATTCATACACTTTTGCTTAGCAAGTTTGCCTTCCCTCCCATGTCTGAGAAGGGCACTGTTGATCTAAGATCTGCCTCATTGAGCAGGAATGGCATTTTTTCTTTTTTTTTTTTTTTTGTCTTTTTGAGACAGGGTCTCGCTGTGCAGTTCAGGCTGGCCTTGAGCTCATTTTTGTAGCCCAGGCTGGTCTCGAACTCGCATCGATCCTCCTGCCTCAGCTTCCCAAGTGCTGGGATTACAGGCGTGCGCCACCACACCCGGCTGCATTGTTTCTTTAATAACTGACCATTTGAAGATGCATCTCAATTTTCCTTGTGTCTGGAAACTTTCTTGGCTATTTTGACCCCAAATTTGAGATTAGACTCTTCTTTTTCATACTTCCTAACAAAGTCACACCATTGGGAAGTGGCCCAGGCCATCTGGTTGTACAATGCTGCCAACCTTTATGGTGCTGGAAAGGAATTTTCCACAACATTCAAAATATACTTTCAGTCTTCTCCACAGAAGGTCAGGCCATACCAGCACTAGGGGATATTAGCTGACAACATTCGCTACTGGGTAGCAGTTGCTAACCATGTCCAGGGTTCAATGAATAGTGATTAAAGGGAAATAGAGAGCATGACATGAGAGTGTGAAATCAGAACTAGAGGTACTAGGTCTGCCAGCTAATCCTTATGTGAACTCAGGCAAGCAACTTGACTTTTCTAATCCACAGTTTCCTCCTTTGTATAATGGGCATAATATGGCTATTCTAAGTTGTCATGGTTAGACCAGGTAAGAAATGAAACAGTAAAGCATATTATTAAAGTATTGCCTATCTCAAAATGCTTAAGTGTAATTTTCAACCCCATTTTATATAGTTGGGATCAAAGCCTTTGATTTTGAGGCACAGAGAGACAGGTAGTGGCTAAAGACCAAGGAAATGGTTATTGTTATGGAAAGATCTCACTATTCAATCAGACTCATAGTGATCCAGATGTTTTACAGCCTCCCAAGAGCTGGAATTATGGGCACACACCACCATGACCAGTCTCAATTGCCGTCTCAGTGTGCCCCAGGGCCGGGACCTGGACGGTATGCCTAGGGATTGAACCCTTGGCCCCCGTGCCAGCTCGCAGCTTTAATCCGTTGAGCTATTTGGCCAGCCTGAGTTCCCCAATCTTGACTCTTGGTGATGTGGGGTTCAATATTTGCCTCAGGAAACTGTTGCTCCCTAAGAGAGTATTTAAAAATGATAATTATTGGAAAGAGGAAGGATAAATGAAACTGAATATCATGCTGCTGTTGCATTCAATGAATGCCTTTATATTTTGCGCTCACTTTCACACACACACACACACACACACACACACACACACACACACACACTCTCACACACTCCCCTCTCATAAGAACAATTTGACCACTGAAAGACTTCTATGAGAAATTACAGAATTTGATTCTATGAACTGCTGTAAACTGTTTGAAAGAAGAGGAAATTCCCTATGCTGTCGGAGTCAGTTTTCACTAATTAGTCCTAATGATTACTGTTGTCATTAGAAGGTTGCGCATCTCTACTATCTGTGATGCCCCTTAGCACACACAGAGGAACTCCCTGATCCTGCCAGCCCCCTGCTGAGCCCAGCCCCCATGTCATTTCCTGGAGCAGAGCTCCCCTTAGCACCTCCACAACCTTTTACATGTGGTTGCATTGTGTGCCCCCTAACACCAAATACCAAATATTAGGAGCAGATTTCATTGTTTAGGGGCATCAGCTCTCCAGGGGCTGACGTGCCTGGCATTAACCTGTGAGATTTGCACATCTGACATCACCACAGCTGAAAGGAGTCAGGAAGTAGCTCTTTAGGACACACTGTTCTGCCATAGGCAGCCCAGGTGGCTTTCTCTCAGGTCACAGCTGAGTTAAAAAGTCTCCTTAGTTTTGTCAAGTCAACTTAATTCTCTTAACCTGCTAATGATCTTACTTGGGGAAGAGCAGAGCAGGGCAGAACTAGGAACAGTTTTCGAAACCAAGATCGAAAGCACGTGTGTGTGTGTGTGTGTGTGTGTGTGTGTGTGTGTGTGTGTGTGTGTGTGTGTGTGTGTAAGCGTGCATTCATGCACAGGTGTGGAAAAGCAAGTGCCTGTCTGCCTGCCTGAATTTAGGCTTATGAGGTTCATGTCTTGGTTTATATGTCTAAGACGAAATGTTTTGGCAGCAGTCTTGTTTGTATTTCATCTGGGCAGCCCACCCTGGCATTAGATCAGAGCTTCAAGCCCTCTTCTTAAGTATTTGCATGTCTGGGGAGAAGGTAGTCGGCTCTTACAGCACAACCTCAGAGCATACTGCTGAAAACCCTCGCAGAAGACAGGGAGGGTGAGGAGGAGGTGTGAGATATTTTAAAAATAAGACGTGCTGCTAAACTCCCTGCCAACCTCCGTTCATACTGAGTGGAGTGTAAGTAACAAGTATTAGATAGTTGCTCCAGATGTCAGCTATTAAAAGAGCTATGACAAGCCCAAAGTTCTGTACACAGCAACTGTCTTATTGCCGGTGTGAGAGCTCAGATGTGGTAGTAGTGGTGGTGATTGTGGTTGTGGTGTGGTATTGGGGAGTGGACGCAGCCTCAGAGAAACTTTTGTACACAAGGTAATGTGAGAATATGTCTGTGCATTTGACTATTGGGAAAACATAGGAGGAATGACTTAATAACTCAGGAAGACCATCATCATATCAAACTCAATATAAATAATTATTTGCTTTTCACTCTATGCAGCAAGAGGAATGCCAAAACTCTCAAAAATCCTAACAAAATCATCATCCTATCCTTGAAAAATGGGCACAAAGTTTAAGGAAAACTGATTTTTTTAAATTCAGTGTTAAAATTATGTTGCTTTACCTGAAACAAATGTGAAAAAAAGTTGTGATAATTCTCTTTTGCTATGTCTTAAATCCCACCATGAAAGACTTCTTCCAGGCCCAGTGAGTTGGTTTGCTTGTGATGTACTGCCAGGGAAGAAATGGTAGAGTTGAGCTTGCTTCTAGTTTTCAGATTTGTAGCATTGATCTTTTGATGACAGTAAATTACTCCCTTCACCAACAGATAATATGTTTTCTTATTGCACTCATGCTTAAAACTTTCTACATTAGGGTCATAAAATTTATGAACCATCATTTCTGATATTTTTAAAGTAATTGGTTTTCTCCAACTTTCTATGAACACACACTGGATTTCTTTTCTTGACTTAAATCTTAGCTGATAATAAGTAAAGAATTTCTAAAGGATATAGTCTTTTAATTTCTCAAAAAAATTGGTTCTCCTAGTTTTATGAGTCTCTGATCTGGGTTCAGTTTGGTAAAAGACTTAGCTAACTAGTCCTTTATTCTGGTTGGAATGTAATTGTTCTCAACCCATCCATCACTTGTGTGAGTCAGACACCTAAATAAAAATACTTACCTCAGAAAGAAGCAGGGAAAAGAAGGTGTGTGGTTAAGAAAAGGGACAGCCCAAAAAGGTAAGTTTGATCTTTTTCTTCAACCTTAACACCTGTCCCTTTTAGGGAGCAAAACATAGAGATGTAAGTGATGTCAAACACAGGGGCATCAGAGGCCCTTCTAGTGGAATGGGCACTTGGGATCATAAGTCTTACTTTGTCTTCACCTTTTCTGTTCTGGATTCTTCTTCAGGCAGCCCAGGTGGAGATACTTGCAGAAAGAGATAAGAAACAACTGTACAGAAAAAGAAGATCCACATTTTAGTCACTGGTGGCTACTTATAGAATGCTTGCTGCCTCCTATCCTTAGCTTGTTCCTTGCTGGGCAGGAGAGGCGGAGAGCTTTTGTCCATGATGTTAAATAAGGAACGCTGCGTGTCAGAAGGAGTGGACTTGTTATCTGCTGTTTACAGCCACAGGAGCGAGGCTGTTGGTTCCTCTTCCAAGCGCTTCTCTTCAACCATTTGTTCCTACAGAACCTTTCACGTGATTCCATATACAAAACTGCTGTCTTTCAAGTGTAGAACTTTTTTTGTGGCTACTATTTATAGCTTCTCTCATGTTTTTCTTAAGACCTTTCTCCACAGGAAACATCACCATGGTTTTAACATAACACAGAATTATGCTTTAGTTTTTCCTTGTGTATTTATACTTAGCCTTGCTTCTTCAACTTTGAGTCATAACGTTGTATAAAAATATAGTGTAAGATTTATGATATTCTTCTGTCTTCTGGACAAAAAACGGAAGTACCTTAGGTACATTACATGGAAATCTTAGAACTTTGCAGGAAATACAAACTCGCTACTCTATCCTGTCTTCCATCTTTTTCTCTTTCCCTGCCCATGATATACAAATGTATGTCACCATTGGGCTGCAAAGAACTGCTGAGGCATTGGAGTTCTGCAATGATATTAGTAGAGGTTGCCCTGAAGTTTACCTGGTAAATTTATTTTCCATTCCATTTTGTCATATATATATATATATATATATATATATATATATATATTAATAAAATATTTTTTTAAATATATTCATATGTAAAAATATATAGCTACCCTCTAACATTACCTTAAGCAACAAGTCATATTTCTTATAAAGAAATACATTTTTTTTCACTTGTGTATTTGGTACAGTGTCTCACGATGCAGATCTGACTCAAGGTGGTCCTCCTGCTTTCAGCCTCCCCAGCTCTGGGATTATAGGCATGCATCACCATATCCAGACTCCTTCAGTAGCTCTGCATGCCCCGGGGGCAGGACCAGCATGCCATATGGGACCAGGAATTGAACCCTAGTCCCTGTGCTTGCCAAAGCAGGTGCTTGGTCCACTGAGCTATCTTGCTAGCCCTAAGAAATACATATTTTATTTATATTTGAAGATAATCTATATCACTATTATTTTATGGGATTAAAGTTACACCTGAGTAATATGATAAGAATTGTAAAAAAGACCGACAAAGGTTTGGGTACTGGCAGGGTGGAAGGATTATGTCTCTTAACAGAACAGTGAAATAAAGAGATCAATTTAGAAAAAAGAAATTAATGGGAAAAAACTCTTTCCCATTTAAGATCCCCAAAAGTAGGCTAAAGCCGAAAACAGAGGCCTGTGTTGGGGAGGACTTCTGACAAATCCCTCAGCCCACCTTCACAGCCTCCCACAACATAGGTGTACATTGTCTCTGCATGATTTAGGATATGGTGTTATTCTGTATTTCTCAGTTTGGGGGCTGAATTCCTCAGCGTCCTTGACACATTACAGAAATAGAAGTCCCGATATCATAGTCATATCACCGCCCCACTTACCACCCACAGTGTAGCAGGAGAGAAGGCAGACCTCAGTTGTCAAAAGGCTTGAATTTTAAAGTTACTTTGTAAATTCTCAGCACGGTGCACTATGTTTGCCCAGAGAAATGGTGCATTCTATTTCTAGAGCTCCAGTACCTACTAACCCAGAATGTTCCCAGGATCCTAGTCTAGCACTATTATCATCAAATATCTGACCATATAGGAAATGTATAGGATATATATTGGAATGGCAGCACCACATTTATTTCTACTCTACTCTTGACTGATGAAATCTGGGCTACCCAACTCCTTTTTAGCTAACCATTAAGACTCCAGACTGAGTGGTTCTTGAAACCCCACCAAGATTAGGATTATTTTGGGACTTAGTGGCAAAATTAAGGGGCTCCTGATGGAAAGTGAAATGCTAAAGTGGTGGCTGGATTTCTGGAATAGGATAAAGAGGATGTTAAGTATATATAGGGGGGGAGGGGAGCGGAAACAGTGACCAGGGAACAGGAACAAAAAGGGAGAAGGGGAAAGCTGACAAAATGGAGGTCTGATGGTTAATAAAGATAAAAGCAGAGTATAATTCCTTTCACTTCAGTTCAGGGCCCTTTATTAAGTACCTGGTCCTTCAAGGGAAAGAAGTCTGAGAATAGTTAAATGAATTTTCCACTCCCTAGTCAAGACTCTAGATGAAAGAGACGTGTGTACGCATGTTTGCATTGGTGGCCCACGTCTGCTCCGGTGTAGACTAGAGATTCAGCATGTGCGCAGAGAAGCAGACATTTATTCTGACTTTAGGATTAATGAGTATTTCATGAACAAGAAAGCATCTAAGCCAGGTCAAAGGCATTCAATGCCTAATACAGTTTCTAGGGGACAGAAATGTATTCACATCCAAGAAGATGGAAATGCTAAATCGAAGTCAAGAAGTATCAGAAGTGGCTGAGAGATGTGAGAGATTGCCAACATCCCTGTAGAGTAAACAGGGACTCGAGGTAATGATTCACCCTCCAGAATGGAGTTTCCTTTTCAGTATCATATATTCTTTTCTGGCTCGTAGGGAGACCTTAAAGCCGGGCAGGCTTTAACTTTATCGGGACTGAAGAATTGACCTTGGCTTTGAGAATTTGGCAGTTTGGGGCTAATAAGCAGGGAATCTTATTTGGCAGTTCTGCTTCTCCTCTTGCACAAATGCACCCAGCCCACTGTATGGTTTTTCAGGTGCTGGTAGGTTGGAGAAAAGGAGGAGTGTGATGTTGGTGTCAGAGTTAAGTTTCAGGGTATCCAGGCCTCAGCTACCAGAAATGTATGTGTACAGGGCTTTAGAGGGCAGGCTAAGACCTGGACTCTGGTAACTGAATTGTGAGACAGGAGGCAAAAGAAAGAGAAGGTAAAAAGTGGCAAGAATAGTGAAGGAAGATAAAAAAGGAAAAAGGGTGCTAAGACATCTATTAAGAGTTGAGGTGCTTAGTTTTTCTACAAGAATTGGGAGACAGGACACATACCAATGTGTGTGTGGGGGCGCACAGTGAGACAAGCA
>PVJA010015713.1:10000-44603 GCA_004027025.1 Myocastor coypus
CAGTGCCCACCACCTGCTGAGTAACTCCCAAAGCAGCCGCCATGCTACACCCCACCCCCAGCTCTTCTACCAGCATGAGAGGAAAAGACACATTGGAGAAGAAGATTAAAAAATTGCTGGCTCTTCTTATTCCTAATCTATCACACGGTTGTGTATTTAATTTATTTAGTGATGAGTCAAGCTATAAGTTAGTGGTCTTACAGACCCACCCACCAAGAATATACGGCAGCACCTGGCAGCACACTGTCCTTGTGTCCTTTTCACTTTGGATGTGCTGACCTTTCTCTCTATTCATCTTTTGTACACTGACAAGGAATACATTTTAGGAAATTACATCCATCAGGCACAATGACTCCCTCTGCGATGCTTTCACTCCCACATCGCACTCCCCGGGATGGAAAGGATTCACGCTCGGTCTGAATTGGGCTAAGATATATGCTGCTGAGAACGCCGGCCCTGCCATACCTCTTCTACTCCTTCCTTGTGCATTCTGCTTTTTTTTTTCTTTTCTTTTCTTTTCTTTATTCTTGGGGGATTCACAGTAAATCTTTGTTATCTGTATTTATTTCCTTGAAATTAATAGGATTATTGTTCATAAAGCCAGGCAGGAGAGTAGTATGACACAGGAGGAAATGGTTACAAATTCTAGAAATTATTATAATCACTCTAGAAATTATTATTCTAAAATTATGTAGGTCTATAACTTCAGTTTTGCTATTAAAGTTTAAAAACCTATGAAACTACATGAAGCAGCCAATGATTGAGTTGCTAAGTCTCTGGCAAGCGGTGATACATCTAAGAATTAAAATCCCCATGTTTGCATTTCCACAGCAGGATGAGTAGTTGTCTTCTTACCTCATGGTACTAGATCATTGGCAATCCTACATAATGCAGTTCTCTTTTTAATTGAAAATTTTGTTTAGAGGCACAAAATATAGGATTTTTTCTTATGACTTTTCCAAAGCCTTCTGACATTATGACTTATAGACACATGTTTTTCTTCATCTTTCTCGTATAGCTTAAAGGTAACATTTATGGTTACCACTGTTACAGATGGTATTAATTATATCAAAGTCCTGTTTTGGAATATTATCTCCATTTTGTCTCATTCATGGGCTCATAACCCAAAGAGCATCAGATGTATTTTCCTATGTCCAGTGTCAAAGATGGGCAATGAACTTTAAACATATATTTGATTTTTGCAGCATCATGGGTTTGGAGCTAAAATTGAAAATCTTCCACAATGAACATCTCTGTTCGTAAAATATTAATATTATTAATATTAATAGGAATGGTATAAATGTTCTGAAGATACACTCTGTCTTATGAAAAGATATGAGAGACTTCTGGTATAAACAGAGTTTTGGCTTCAATTGTAAGAGAAACATAGCAGTAAACTTATTTATATCTTGCAAGACTCCAGTATATAAACTGCTAAAAGTTATGTAAATGTGTTATGTATTGTGGCTTATCCATTAATTTTATGTAACCTCAAATTACATTTTTAATTTTCAGATAATAGGGAAAGCATAATATAATGAATGCCAATATCTACCATAAGAAATAGGTATATTACATACATCTATATGAGAATCAATTTTGGAAGCCATTTACTATTGAATACACAACATTCTCAGATAATAATTGTATGTTACTTCTTTTTAATTCATTAACCAGCAAATGTCTTGTCATGTATATTGATAACCTACAATGAACATAGGAAAAGATGAAAAAGAGAATGAAAGAAAAATATTTGGCCCCAGTTTCTTTTGGGAAATGTTGTTCTAATATTTCATTAATGTGCCAAGAATGATAGCTGAAGACATATACAAATTTATGTTTTAGAGAAAAACAACATTTTATTTCATTGATAATAGCAGTGATTATGTATTTTTAAATTATTTTTAAGATTTATTTTTAACAATTTAAACGTTACTATTTTTAAAAACATATGCTTATTTTTTTCCTCTAATGTCTAGGCTACCATCACATTGTGGATATATAGTAAAGAATACATAAGATAATAATTGATTCCACAGTATTTGTGCTTTTTTGCACTATGTTCCATGTGTTCTTGAGAGACTCGGATTTTCTAAGGTTTTTTGTGCCTGGTTACAGATATGTGTGCTATTTGTGTTCTCCTAGCAGTGCTGTTTGGGTATGGTCTCATTCATTTTTCTAGCTTATGTTGGTAGTTTTCAGAAGGGACATAATAAACCCTCCTTCCTATGAGCTATATAAATATGGGTAGGTCAGGGCAGTGTCTTCTTTTTCCCGGACCTATTAATAATACTATACTCATAAACAGTAAGCAAATGTTGGCTGTTCCTACTTTGAGGCTACCACAAATTTGTTGTTGTTAGTGTTGGTATCTGTACTACTATGCAGTGCTTGTTGACATTACTTCACATCATGCCTGTTGCTTTTCTCAATTTTTTTTTCTTTGTACTGGGAATCAAACTCAGGACCTCACACTTTCCAGGCAGAAATTGATGCACTGCTGAGCTATATCCCCAGCCCTCTCACTTAATTTCTCTGGGGTCAATGTTATGATTTGTGTCTAATTGTCCCTAAAAACCTCATGCAGTCATGGGGCAGCTTCTAGAGTTTGTGATTAATTCTTGATCCATTGCTGGGATTACAGGCATGAGTGCTACGTGCACCCTATGGCAGGTAATCTGCACACAAATGTAAGAAGGGAGAGGGGCTTCTTAGCTGTTGCAGTAGCTGCTCCTCCCTTTGCTCTTTGATGTTCCCCACTCCTGTGAGTGGCTCCCCTCTGCCCTGTTCCCCTCTGCCTTGGAGCCAGCTGAGTACAGACTGAAACCTCCACTAACTATGAGTTAAATAAACCTTTCCTTCCTTAATTTTGGGTGTAGGGCATTTTGTCCCAACAATGAAGAAAAAGTAACTGAGACAATTGTTATCTTCACAGTAAAATATATCCTTCACTCCTTCTGCCAGAAATAGTCTATTTTATAGACTTTGCCCAACTTAGTTTATCTGAACATATCTTAAATACTCACTTTTTGACTTGCCTAAATCCATAAATCTAGATTTGCAGGCATCTTCTTTCAAGAGAAAGCCACCATATTCCTTGATTTCTGGGCTCTATGAAAACCAGTACATTGATTTACAGCCTGCCACATGTTAGCTTTGGTTGTTCTTTATTTCAGTATAATGATCCAAAATGTGGCTTTTTTTTTCCTGACTACGAACTTTAATATAAAATCTCACCTTACTTAAACATGAAAAATTCCCAGACATTTTCTTTTTGAATATTGTCTGTCACTCATATTTTTTCTGCTCTCTTTGAGAATTCACAGTAATAGATATATGCTGGAGTTTCCCATTGATCTTTCATAAATTTTAATCTCCATTTTTTTTTAAATTACTTCTCTCTGCTATATTTTGCAAACTTTTCTAAGATCTTCTCCTGTAATTCTTTAATTCTTTCTTCAGCCACATCTCATAATCTAAGCACTGGTTAAAAAAAATTGACCATGTTCCATTCAAGAAAGGTTAGATATTTCTGATGCCTTCTCTTTACTATATATAATATCTTCTCTATTTTCCTGTGATTTCTGTATTTCATCATTTCAGCCTATTGATTTTTGTAATTGATGTCACATTTTTCTGTTATGTCATATTTTGGGGTCTCATTCTCCTGCTACTATGGATATAAACCATCTCTTGCAGTGAATCTTTTTGCCATATTATCATTTTCAATGGTTATTTTCTTGTGGTACATATGTTGTTATAGGAGCTATACATAGGAGCTTTTTGGAGAATCAAGAGTCCTCCAACCTAGTCTAACATTAACCTGTTATATAGTATTCAACAAGTATTCTCACTCTGTCTGTAGCTCAGTTTTTCTGACTTAAGTATCTCCTCCATTCCTAACTTAATTCTTTCTGCAACAGCTCCTGAGAACACATAGCCCTACACTGGTTAGAAAGAGCAAAGTAACTCTGTCTCCTCTCCCAAACTCTGAAAACCATATGTCTTCATTTAAATGAACCGATTTTGTGTTTAGTCCATGAGGATTTCCTGCCAAGAGGCAAGGGATAGTAGGGTAAGCAAGCCCTCATATACTTTCCACACTTCTTAGCAGTGGAAAGTGCCCTCTTAGATCACAGAAACAGCAGTTGTGTAGGTGTTGCTAGTAGGGAAGAATGTTTGGTTTTAAATATAGAAATATAAAATTGTTAATATGTCTAGAGATAACTTGTACTGCATGCAGTAATGAAAAATGAAATTCCACTTCAACAATGCTGCTTAAATTTAGATTCACTTTATAGAAGCCTAACAAGATTCCCAACTTCAGTATATAAAGTTTGAATAAAGAGGAACATGCTATAGTCTTGGAATATCCAGGTGTTTTGGTTTTAGCCTGAAAATAAGGTCAAGGGAAACATTAAGTACCTGCCAAAGTAGAGGACAAAGAGAAATTTTAAGAAAAATTTTAATCAATCATATAGTCCTAAATTTGAGGATGAAGTTAGATGCAGTACACACTATCGCTTTCCTTCAGGATATCTTCATAGACATCTACTACTTGAATAGTTCCTGCAATGGAGAAGTCACTGCCTTGTAAGTCATCCCTTCTGACTCTGTTACAGCTCCAAATGGTGGAATATTTTCCATACAATGAGATGCTTGTGCACTGTAGAGTTTTCTATCATACCCCAAATAGGACTGCATGGATATCCAGAATGCATTCTCTAGCTTTAGTGCTATAAGTTGGAGATAGGAAGTATTATTAAATATATCTTGCACATGAATGTGAATATTTTCAGAAGCTAGTTAATTTACCCAATGTCAGACTGCTAGTAAATAATAGAGCAGAGGCTTAATCTCTCTTGCCCTAGAACTCAAACTGTCTGGTTCTGTCTGACCTTAGGATCAGACTCTGGTTCCCTACACAATTTCTCTATGAACTGCATGGGGAACCTACATGTAAACCAAATGGTAATAACAGAATAGGATAAGTGTTAACAGAATAGTGCTTTTGAAAAGAAGAAAAGATAGAAAAGAACAACTAATTCTGCCTGTTTAGATTGGAAATAGTAGACTTTGAGGACATATATATCATTAATGTTCAAATATTACATCAGGGATGTGTCATCTATCCTAACAACAGCCTACCTCTCCTAACTGAGTTATAACGCACTCCCATCCTCACACTCACCATCAGGCTTAGGAAGTGCTCAATTTTTAATATCACTGAGAAATACCCTTATTACCTATCTTAGAAATATTTCTGAAGCTGTGTAGCTAAATCTTCCATCTTTCTGCTAGGGGAATGTTTATCTCACGACTCTCTGAGATTTCTTAGTGAGTTTGCCACTACAGAACATCAAGTGGGAAGTGCTCATTTACCTCAGATCTTGGTCTCATCGCCTTGTCTATCAACCAAATCCCTTGTGATAGTGCCTTAGTTCCTCCTTAAGCAGACTAACTCTATTCATTATTCTGCATATTTTACTTGTATTGTTATTTTAGCACTTAGTGTGTTTTGGTAGCTGTACATACAGATGGAATTTGCTGTTAGTTTGTATTTTATTTGGTAGGTTTTTTTTTTTTTTTTTTTCTGCTGGAGCATTTACTTAAGATATGACATCTCTTCTTTACTCCCTGATGTCATGGTCTTTATCCAGGCTATTGCACGGGGTATGCATAAATTTAATTTTTAACAGTAAGTGGCCGGGCGTGGTGGCTTACACCTATAATCCCAGCACTCGGGAGGCTGAGGCAGGAGGATCGGTGCGAGTTCGAGACCAGCCTGGGCTACAAAAGTGAGCTCAGGACCAGCCTCAACTGCATAGCGAGACCCTGTCTCAAAAAGACAAAAGAAAAACAAACAAACAAACAAAAAAAAACAGTAAGTGAATTGATGCGCCAACATGAAGTTCAAGGGAAATAGTTTCTTTGTACATTGACTGCAAACTAGTTTAGAGGTACATTCACAATAACTTTTAACAATTGTTAAATAATAATAAAATTCTACCAAATTCTAAAATAAAATCATTAAGGATTTCTAACATATGTCTTTAGGGTGCAGATGGATGGCTAATTAGAATGCTTTTTTTTTTTTTTTTCCCCCGGAACCGAGGTTTGAACTCATAACCTTGCACTTGCCAAGTAGGCACTTGTGCCACGGAACTATCTCCCCAGCCCCTGCATTTTTATTTGAGAAAAGAAAGTACAAAATTGATAAGACTGTAAAGACAAATAGCAAGAGACCCCTTCCAGATCCTAAAGAAAATCAGGATTCTGAGAGTTCCAATCTACTCTGAAAAATGATTGAGAAACAATGCTGGCTATTTCTGGCCATTATTATCAGTTCTGGGACCAATTTTACTCTGCAGTTTTGGTTTGAATTATACTGGTAAGAAGGAAGTGATGAAACTGCCTCCCTTTCCTCCAAAAGAATCACAAAGAAAAGGGATTGCTAATGAAGCACGTTCATTATTCTCCTGAAAATTTTTATAAACAAGATGAGGATATGGAGAAAAAGAGGATAATAATAAAATTATAATTACATTTACTGTGCATGACTTTTGGTCACTTTCTATGTGTCTGACATTGTTTACACCCACCCTACATGCATTATTTAAACCTTCACAAAAATGTTACTATGGAGCAGTTAACCTAGAAAGAGGTTAAGAGCTTGTCTATATTTTCACAGCACCTAGCTTGGGGAATTAGAAGTTGAACCCAGGCAGCCAGGCACCAAATCTAACGGGTATCTCTGTATATGTTCTTTGTACTATTACCCAGGCCTAGAATTTGATAATCCTACTGATACAGAAATGAAATTATTTTTTTCTGTTATTGTATGGTGCTAATACATTTTATTGTGCAAGCAGGCACAGGAGTCAGGGGTTCAATCCCCAGGCCTTCCATGCTGGCCCCGCCCCCAGGGCACACTGAGACAGGACCGAGACTGAGCGTGGTGGTGCATGCCTGTAATCCTAGCCCTCCAGAGGCTGTAAACAGGCAGATCACTATAAGTCCAATCTAATAGTGAGACCCCGAACACCCTGTAGACCCTTCCCTAAAATACAAAACAAAAACCAAAACCAAAACCAAACATTTTATTAGATTTCTCAATAGAGGAGGTCTACTAGGAAGATCACAGACATTATTACCTTCATAGTACTGAGGATAAAACATTTCTTTACTTATTTATTTTTGTGCATTTGCTATAGGGTCTCACTATGCAACCTGGCTCTTAGTAATCCTTTTGTTTTCAGCCTCCCCTAGATTGGGATTATAGGTTTACACCACCAGTGACTGGCTCATGGGGTTTCAGGATGACATGTAGTGCTGAGGATTGAACCCTGGTCCCTGCCCCTGCCTAAGCATGTGCTTAGTCCCCTGAGCTATCTTGCTGGTCCTGACAAAACATTTAGACCTCTGCTATTCAGTGCAAGCTTAGTGAACACTAAAAGTAATATAAAGGCCAAATATCTCTTTGAGGAACTACACAAGTGCTCTCTTTTGAGTAAAATATTTTTTATATGTTGTTTCTTTACCACAATAACTACACTTGGCCTTCAAAGGAGGCTGGATAAAGAACATTTCTGATTTTTGTTCTCTTTCAAGAAATGTTTAAAAGTTTAACATAACAAACATCTGAACCCTACTGACTGAACTCGGGAGATCTGGGAAAATCTGGAGAGATTTTTCTCCATATTCAAACTCCCTATTTCAATCACAAGGAGGATGCATAAATAGCTGGATTTTTATAAGAGTAACAGGTTAAAGAAAAAGAAATAACATATGTATTTGTTAAACTACCAACTTATAAAGGGATGCCACTGTCCTCTTTAAAAAAAAAATCAAAAGCAGTAAAAACTATGTTTAAAAGGATAACACTTCTTTTTTATACTCCCAAGTGGAAAATACAATCAAAATCTGTTTGTGTTCAGGATGGATTTCTTAAATAAATGAGCAGAGGGACGAATTATGTGTCTATAAATAAATCTACTGACACATAATACAGCAAAGTTTGACTGCTTTATGGTGTCCCTAGAACCCTCAGATGTATTTATAGTCATGGTAACAGTCACCTGTATGTTTTCAAGACTTTTATTTCATTTCATATTATGAGAGTTTAGTTGTGCATGCATGAGTGTGTGTGTGTGTGTGTGTGTGTGTGTGTGTGTGTGTACACTCTCATTTTGGGTTGAGTCTCACACCATCAGGCTGTTTCCATGTGTTCTGGTCTTCTTGAGTCTGTGCAATCACATTTGAAGTAGCTGCAACAAGGAATTAACTGCTATCTGCTGTTGGCAATGAAGTAGCAGGTCAGAGTCTACCCACATAGGAAGAGACCCGTGAAAAGAAGAAGAAAAGCATTAAATGGAGAAGTATTCTGCATGTCAACTCTGAACATCAATGTCACTAGAGCCACATAAATGAGTCAGTGAAATAATGGTCTAAAATACATAGTAACATGACTGGGAGTGTTGTGATATTTATTGGGCTTCTAGGATCCACTCGCAGCCCATGTTCTGCACACAGAGGCTACAGGAGAGGATAAGATACAGACTCAGCTGTCAAGGAGTGTGCCACCTTTCTAAGGGAGAGTGGTCATAGGCAAAAACATTTCAGAAAGTAGAGAGCTCTGTGAAAGATAAAAAAACAGGTTAATGGAATAGAATGTCCTTTGGCATAGCAGTAGCTAATTTTAGGTGAGGGCCAGAGAGCACCTCTGGAGATGGCATTGGAAATATTCTGATTACATGACAATATTGGTGGGAAATCCCCCAAATCAGATGAATCAACGTGACCTTAAAGGGATTGGGTTGGAGAAGAGCTAGGCATACCCAAGCAGGAGAAAACAGGGCTGCGAACCACAGGGTACAGGTGAGGGGTACTGGGCCAGTGATAAACTGGAATATTAGGCAGAAGCATAGTTATTTAGGAATTGACCATGATAGGAAATGAGAATGAGTCTAGAGTTTAATGAGAAACCTTAAGGCAGGGTTAAGTCAAGGCTATATCCAATAGAAGTCACTGTGTATCTTAAGGGAGGATATTTAAATACTAAGACTGTTTTTCTGACTTTACCAACATAGCCTAAGACCCTATGGATATACTACTAAGCTTCTTGGGGCATCAGTTTATTTTCATAGTGAACAAGAATATGGTGTCCTCCCAGAGTCCATGTCTCATTAAAATCCCCCACCACCTTATGAGGGAAACAGTGTCTCCTACAGTTCGTAGAAGAAACCAAGGTTTGAAAGCTCCTTTGCCATTCTCACCTTGGTTGTGCTCCTGTAAGGCCTTGTGTTTTAAGCTTCCTGGAAAGCTATGTAGGCACTGGTCACTTGTCACAGGACTCTTGCCCTCAGAGGCTGGACCCAAAACCTCCCAAGTTCTGAGAACCAGGATAGAATGCCTCACTCCAACCCTGGCCATGGGCAGTGTGGAACTTGAGGAGAATGCCAAATTCATAACCAGAATGCAAAGTGACTGCAATAACTTTTGCACAGAGCTTGATATCTGACCTTCAGGAGAAATCTCTTGTGTTTGGTCTCATCTATCGGAAAGACATAAAGCTACTTCCTTGACATCTCCTTGGGGTGTACCAGGGATGAATAGTGTTGTCATAATCCCTGTTCTTTATCTGTGGTTAGGGAGTTTGAAAGTAAAGCAGGAGGTACTATAAGGACTTTAAAAAACTGCCACCTAAGTGCAATATGTGTAGCGTGTGATTGTGTGTGTGTGCCTATATAGCATATTTTTCCATGATACATATGCATACATGATATATGACATACTTAGCATGAATCCTCACAGCCTTCTCCCCTTTTTTCCTGGTAATGTAATTAATGGGCTTTTAGCCAAGAGGAAGTCAGTGCTAGCAAGTACAAAGGGTCCCACCCAGGCTGGCAGCTGCACCTCATGCATCCTGCCAAGTAGAGACAACAATATCACTGTTGGCTAGCACGGCCCTGGGTTAAGTCCTTCTGAGAGCCCTAGCTGGCCACGACAGGGGCTGCACTCCATGGGTTCACCAGATTGAATTTTTATTCTTCAGAGCCCAGCAACTCGCTTCTGGGACTTTACCCTCCTGGGGTAGCGACAAGTCTAGGACCAGCCAGCCACCTGCCTCATAAGAGGGAGATGCGGGACCCTTGCTCCTTTGGAAGCGGTTAGACTAAGTTAAGCCCAGGCGGGCGCTATCCTTCGGCTGTTGAATTCCAAAAGCATCCTGTCTACTCGGCGTGGAAGCCGTCACCCAACCCGTCACCCTCTGGAGGAGACACCCCATCACCTTCGTTTTCCAGAGCCAGAACGCAGCTTCTCTCCTTTCGCCCACGAGTGAGGTCCCGGGGGAGACACAGGCCAGGGAGAGGCCGCGGGTGCCGGCTACCAGACTGGGAGGACCCTGAAGAAGCCTGGAGCCGCCTGCCGCCTGCAGCCGCTCCTACTCACCCGTCCTTTTTTAAATTTCTATTTGTGCCTTAGGTGCAGCCTAGATTTAAAAAAAAAAAAAATGTAAAGGGTGTCTTAATCACTCGAGTTTGGTTTAACAAGCCTAGGAGAAGAGCCGGGAAGGGCGCAGAGGAAGGCGCAGCTCGGCTCTGTGGGTTTCACTCCAGAGCACGCACCCTGTGCGGCGCGGGGCGAGCCGGCCGGGGCACGCCGTACGCCAGCGTGTACTTGAATGGGGAGGGCCGGGATTCCGGGGCGCCCGGCCCCTCCTTCCTCGGGAGCCAGCCAGTCCCTCGGCAGAGCGCTCGGGCTGCACTGATTTGCTCTCGGGAGTGCGCTATTTGCATAGGACTTGCCCATTTGTGAATTTGGCTCCCCAACTCCTCGCTTCACTTCACTTGTGCAGCCTGGCTTCCGGCACTTCGCTGGCGCCCGCCCGCTCTCCTCGGCCAGCTCTGCTGCCCGCCGGGCTTCCCTGCGGGCTCTGGCCCGCCCTGACTGCGCCCACCCACCTTCCTCCGCCCAGTGCCGCCCAGTGGGTCTAGGCGGCTGCTCCGTGCTCTCCTTTCAACTCCCATCCTTCTTGCTCTGTTTCCCTGGCGTCAGCGGCTGTCTTCTTGCCATCCAGTCGAGGACCCGGGGAGCCGGAGGCTGCACCGCGGCGCTCGTCCAGAACGCGCAGGGTTAACAGCTCCCCGCGCCCTCCGACGAGACTCCCAGGAACGCGCGAACTCTCCCACCTGCAGCCCGGATCCGCCTGGCAGTTCCGCATTACATCGCATGGAAGTCGAAACAGGAAAAACCAAAAATGTTCAAACTCCTTGGATGTTGGAATAAACTAGCTTGAACCCCGTTGGGTCTCCAGCCTCTTCCTCCTCTTTCTTCATTTGCACCTTTCCCCGTTGGCTTCCCGGAGTGTGCCGCCTAAGTCATCAGACCTGAGGTGCCAGAGATCAAGAGGCAGCCTGCTCTGATATGTGTGGCATGCCGCTGCCTAGGAGGATTGCTGTCCCTGGGCGGACTCTGGCATCATAAATTTCAGCTGTGGAAAAGAAAGAGGGGCTTTGCCTCCCCCCCAAAAAAAACAAAACAAAACAAAACTAATTCATCGTTGTCTTAGAAGCTCTTCCTGCTTTACTCTTCCCCAACGCGGGCAACTCTTCCTCCTGCTAGCATGGGCCCCTGGGCATCATGAACTTCATTAGTCCTCACTGGCTGGAATTTAAACTGCCCATTTGTAGTGGTCCAGTGCGTTGACCATGCACCTGAGAATCCACGCGAGACGGAGCCCTCCTCGCCGGCCGGCCTGGACGCTTGGAATCTGGTCCCTCTTCTGGGGATGTATCGTCAGCTCTGTGTGGAGTTCCTCTCATGTAGCGTCCTCCTCCTCCTCCTCTTCTTCCTCCTCGCCGGGATCTCATTCTCAGCACGAGCACCATTTCCACAGCAGCAAGCATCCCTCAGTGCCTATTTCTATCTATCGCTCCCCTGTTTCCCTTCGAGGAGGGCACGGTGGGTCTCTCTACTCTTTATCCTTTTAATGGGGCATAGCGATTCCTTAACCCACTCGGTCTTTCAGCTGGTGTCCAGGGTGGGAAAAGCATACAAAAATGAGTGCAAAAGGATGGAAAAGCCATGCATGTACGTGAGAGAAGGAAATGCTCAGTTTCTCCTGAAGGCTTACGTTTTGTTGCCCTCAGCTCCCTGACTTTTCTTAACAGGATTCTCTTCGGAGCTTCCTCATTCACAGCAGAGCAAACACCACACTCTTCCCTTTGCAACCTCCCACTCCCCCCACCCTTCCTGAATGGCATACAACTTATCAGATAAGTCCGGATGCTACAAGGTGGTGAGAAATTCCTGAGCCTTGCTTCCGCTCTTCCTTCCTCTGCTCTTATTGGGGTCCCGGCGTGGGGAAGCAGCAGACCATAGGCAGCCTGTGATCCTCAGCCCAAAGTTGAACAGACTGCTGGAAAGTTGTCTGTGTGGAAAAGATCGCGGGAGAGCTGCTGAGTCTAAAAAGGCAGAAAAGGCAGTTCATGAGCAGTGGCCGTTAGGGTTCATTTTGGCGGCAGCTTTTTTGGCCACATGTATAGTAGAAACAGCAGCTATCACTAAAGCTGAACCCCTAACGTTTCTGACTATTAGAAAGGAAGCAATAGACAGACTAAGTTTATCTGTCGTTTACCCAAGTGGAAATGATAGTAACTCCAATTGCACCATTTGTGTAAATGCTCTTTCAATGAAAGGTAGTATGAATGGGCTCATTCCCCCAACACAGTGTAATATGTTTTACTTCAAATGAGTTCCCTTTGCATGGCTATTGAAAAAAGAGACCCGTGGCTTTTAAAATATTTTCCTGTCGGGGAGGTGATGCTCACACTCTGAAGAGCAGGTTCTGCCGCTAAAGTGGGAGCTTGCTGTAGTACACTGTTCTAAAGGAAGGAACCTCCTGGTGTGTTTACTATGCACTCCTGATAATGAAGGCAAAAGCTAACAGAGTCTGCTACAGAGGCCGGGAATGGCCCGCCCTCCAGCATAAATACAAGCCACACAAAGGTCCTCGACCAAGCTTTGTTTTGAAGACTTACAATGTGCAGAGCCCACTTGGAAAGTTGATTCTCCCCACTGCCCCTTGGTTTGGCTGCAGGGTTGTACTCTGAGGTGTGTGTAGTGTTACCAGAAAGCACAGTGTGTAAATGGTCATGCACACTCGGGTTCTTGCAGAGTCTTCCCTAAAATGTATTGGGTGGAACTGTGAAGTAAGTTGGAGCTTGGGAGGTTTGTAGATCAGTTGACTCTCATTTGAACAATTGACTCTCCTTTGGTTGCTGTTTTTTCTCTGTGACTGCTGCTGGATGGGGTGTAGTCTTTCTTGCTTAAAAACATAAATAAATAAATAAACAAACAAACAAACAAACTAGGGAAAAGTCACATCCACCAAAAGAGAAATTACATCAACATGGAAATGTGGCTCCTAAGACCCAAGTAGACTGGAGCAGAGGGTAGGAAAGAAATAGAGGGGAGGGAGGGGCAGCCAGACAGACTATTACTAATAGCCATAATTAAACATGGAAACGCTCAGCGATAATTAGCTAAATTTTGCTAATTAGTGTAAATTATCAGCAGGGAAATGAAGATTATGCATTAGTTAGAGGTTATAGGCTGGTAGGGTCTCACTGTTTGGTTCAGGGTGTAAACAGTTAAAGGAGCTGCTCATAAGTGATGGAATTTAGAGCACAGAGTACTTCGCTTGGGCATCCTGAATCAATGTGCCTCCCCCACACACTCAGGGGTTGAGGTCTGCACAGGTTAAATGTGCCTCTTTTGTGTCCCTTCTGTTCCTTTAAGGATTGGTTGTTCTCACCATTCCATAGTAAACCTTTTGGAGGGCCCCCAGTCTAATTTCTCATTAGCCTGCAACTGATAAGATTCTGTGTGATGGGAAAGGAAAGCAAAGTAAACAAACAGCCAGGAAGCCCAGCAAAGGACCTGGCATCCACCAGCGCTGCAGAATGCAGTAAACCTCTGGGGCTGGCTTGGCTCAGATAAGAAAACTCACGAATTCAGCTCTTCGGTGTCTTCTTTCAATAAGTCCCATCCTATTGGTTTGGGCTTTGGGGAGTGGATGCACCGATATTAAGTAGACTTCTCGCATACTTAAGTAATGTTTTTGAGAGCTCGGAATCAGGAAAGGTAGCGAGGAGCCACTTGCCCCAATTGGCTCCCCTCCTGCATCTCAGCTGTGACCTTTTGATGCCTAACTGAGCAGACCAGAAGACCCCCAGGAGCTTTGCAAATACCTCTATCCCCTCATTTGGAGAACACTGGCCTTTCCTTTGTCCAAGGCAGAGCCTAGTTAATAGGAATTTTGTAAACATTTTAGGGGGTGGAGGTAGGAGGCAGAGCACCATGATTCTGCTGGTTGTTACTGGTGGTTTACTGCTAACCCCTTCCCAGAATGCTCTGCATTATTCTAATGTAAAACTAAAACCCAGTGATCTTGACTTCAACAACCTTCTCTGGACTACAGAGGGTTATTTATTTAAATTACCTTTGCCCTTGGCTATTTCCTGAGAAGTGGAAAGTCCTCAGAGCTGCTGTTAGTCAACTGTCACCACCATCCCCCCTTCTTCACAATCCTGCTCTATAGGGGGACCCAAGACACTAAAGGCAGAAGCAAGAAACTCAAACCCTCCAAGGAACTAATGCCCTCTCCCCCTTCCTACTTATGCGTGGTGCTGGTCTTTACAAAACTGATTATGTTAGAGATTTGCCCAAAGTCTTTATACCAGGACAGCCTAGAGAAGGCTGAACTCTACTGAATTGGGAACACAAGGACCTCAACTGCCTGCAGTCCACAAAGTAGTCTCAGGGTAGAATTCTGTTTCAAGATAAAATCAACCCTTTTCTAATATCCTTTTCCCTTTGGTCATTCCTTTAGGTTTCCCAGCCCTCTTTCATATCATCTTCTATTTAAGTCACTCATTTAACACTTATTGAGCACTCCCAGTGTGCCAGGCCGGGTACTGCCTGCCAAGGATACAGACCTCCATGAGACACTGCCGTGTTCATTGGAGGATAATTCTAGAAGTGTGCTGATCACTATAAGAGATAAGTGCTTCTGTATTTTCAGAAGTACAGGAGGCCGGTGGGAATCCACATGCCAAACCCAATTAATATAAAATCTAATATCCTTTGCAAAATGCATATTTAGATTCTCTTGGTGGTCTGCATATCCCTCCAGAATATTTTTTTAAGCTTTGACTTTATTCCTATACTTAAGTATCAGGATTATTAAAGTATAAGTGGTTGAGAACATGCAAATGTTAAAATATGTGTGTTTACCTGAGTTCATTTTTTTTGCCTGAAAGTGCTTTAACAATTATAGAATAGGTCTCTGTATTAGAAACCTTAGTGCCTCCTAGGGCTAAGGACACTAGATTATATATGTAGTCTGCATTTTACTTTCTGTAAAATATATATATATATATATATATATATATATATATATATATCATATATTTCTGGCGTTTGTGACAATGAGGACATTTGGGGAGCTAGATAAGGATATGACCTTTTGAAAAGCTTAATTTTCCAAGAGAACTCACAGGCATGTATTTAAAAAAAGGACTCTTGCTCAACCACCTGGGTCTGTGTCTTGGGTAGGTGGTGGGTTACCCATGTGTAGGGGGCGTGGGGAGCCCCACCTGCGCTTGACACCCCTTGAGCCAAACTGCTGCGGTGGTGTCACTCACTTGTGCCACTGGAGTCAGGAGTGCTGGCAACCAGTTCTACTGCTGGCTGCTTGTCGCTGAGACCCACCTTTAAGTCTCCCTAGCCAGGGGCTTGTGCTGTCCTGATCTCTTGAGCGCTGGCTTCTGCTCAGCCAGCTTCTGTCTAACCACTTTCTCTTCCGCCTTTCTTTTTGAGATTCATTCCACTGAATAATTCAGAATGTTGTTTGACAGATAGAATGATCAGATTTATGTTTCCTGATGAATTAATTAAATTAGTTTTTTCTCTTTCCTCTGTATGCATTGCTTTTTTTTCTCTTTCCTCTGTATGCATTGCTTTCCTTCTCTAACATTTGATAGCTTTTAATGGTTCTGGAGAGTAAGTTGCTCTTGAGAGACGTTTTTGAGAATATTATCATGTCCTAGTGTAAATTTCTTCAGGTCTTTCTTTCCACATGTTCATTCTGTGGAGAGGAGAAGACATATCTCAGGGGGCAGTGGGGAGGTAAGCACATCTATTTTGGGGAAAAAAATAAAATCCCCCACCAAACTGGCTAACAGAGACAATTCCATAGTAAGAACAATATTGTCTTTCTTTAGAATCCGATTTTGGATTTAATAGAAATAATAGTGGATGAATTTTTCAGATTTCAGAAATTTTGCTTCTCTAGGACCCTGGGTAGCCTAAGAGGACAGCAAGTATCTGACGGTAAATGTTAAACTTATTTGGCCCTTCCTCCTTACGTTAGTTTACTTGGGCAGCCACAACAACCTATCATGGACTGATTGGTTTAAGCAACAGTAATTTATTTTATCCTGGTTCTGGATGCTGGAGGCTCAGCCTTCAGGAGTGAGTAGGTTTGCTACCTCCTGAGATTTCTCTGCTTGGCTTGTAGAGCCCATTTTCTTACTGTGTCTTTATGTAATCTTGACTTTCGGTGTGTGCACCTCTGGTGTCTGTGTGCAACCAATTCTTTGTTTCTCATTTGGTATACCTTAGTGGCTTCATTTTATTTATTTATTTATTTATTTAGTCTTTTTGAGACAGGGTCTCACTATGCAGTTCAGGCTGGCCTTGAGCTCACTTTTGCAGCCCAGGCTGGTATCGAACTCACACTGATCCTCCTGCCTCAGCCTCCCTAGTGCTGGGATTACAGGCATGCACCACCATGCCCGGCTGCCTCATTTTATTTTAATTGTGTCTTAAAAGACCCTATCTCGAAAGAGAGTCACATTCAGAAGTGTTAGATATCAGTGTCTCCACATGTGACTTCTGGGGGACCTGTAGTGTTCCTCACCTCCCCCATGTCACTGGGACACAAGTAAAACTGTCAGTGAGTCTCTGTTGACTAAAATTTCCAGAACAGAAAACTCACTGATAAGAGTGGCCATTTACAAAATTATAAGTTGGTGAATCAAGAAGAAGAGACCTATTTCCACAGAGAAGGAGAGTGAGAACAGTAGGTTTCACTAAAATAAGTATTTGCTTTCTTTTCCATTTATCTACTGTTACAGAGTCAGACCTTCATGTGCATATAGGCTTCTCGCGACTGCTGTCATGTGTTCTGCACAGTAGGCCAATAGGATAAAGTTTTCTTGGGGAGACCTGCTGCCCCTTGAGGCAAGACTCTCTTTTGATTCCTTTTATGCCCTATAGCTGCTCACTCTGTTGTTTTCCTGAAACCCACACTGCCAACTCTTGTCACTACTTATCCTTCAGTGAAGGAAACCAGGTTAGCTTCATGTAAATGTCTATGTGTTCGACAGCTAAGAAGTGGGTGAGAAAATCTTAATGAATATTTTCCTGTTTGTGCAGTAGGAGAAAGTAGCATGTGACAGAAGTCCTCTTGTAACATAGAACTATCCCCTCAATAGAAACTCATGCCAGGCAAGTTTTAGCAAAGGATTACAAATTATAACAAATTATAGGGAAAGTCAAAGATCTTGGGAAAGAAAAATAAAAAGACCTCAAGAAATATCTAGAGAACCTTTGGAAAATTCAGAATTAGAGTCTTTCTGTCATGAATTTGTGCAAAAGACAAACTTTCAATGGTTAGTATGCACTGCGAAGTAGAATTTTTAATCTACTTTATAGTGGGAAGTAACACATTTTTTTAGGACAACTATCTTCAAACCTGGAAATGGAAAGCTTCTTTGAATGTCATTTCTTTTATTTATTTTTTTTTTCTACCCAAGGCTTTAAGGTTATAGGGCAAAGGAGTATCTTATTATGCCCAAACCTTTGGAGTTGAGTTTTTAGAGTTTAAATTTAAATCCAAACATCTTACAGATAGTACAGAGTACATAGTCACAGGTTTTATTTTCTTGCTAAGAAATTCTGTGGCTTTGGAGATGACATTTATGTTTTTATTACTATATTAACTTTTAGATATTCTATAGATATCTTGGTCTTTTAACCCATAGTCTTTCTTTCAGCCTTAATTTTCTATGTGGTGTAGAGTGTGTATGCCTTAATGCATAGCTGGGAAGAACTTTAATTATTTCTTTCCCATTTGCATGAAGATGGTATTGAAAAGCACTGTTCTTTCCCAGTGTTACTCAGAACTAGGACTATGTGACTGTCTGATTTGTTTGTGAGTTGAGATACCACTGTGCATCTTAAATCTGTCTGAATTCCACAGGTCTATCACTGTTTTAAAGCTCTATTTTCTTGATCATCATAATAATCACTTAGCCAAAAGCACAAGCCATATTTCCTCTTGTGCCTTCAGACAGAAGCAGCATAATGTACAAGAGGCACACTGTGATGTTCTAAAGCCCACAATCCAACTTTACTGCAAAGTCATGCTGAGATGGAAAGAAAGCAGCTTTCACTTAAGCACACCTTCTTAATACCAGAATGGAGCTCTGTGCTGTGCTCAAAATGCCCCTCTGTGTTTGGCCCTTCTAGGGCAGAAAGCAGAATTGCAGCTGAGTTTATAAAGAGCAAACAGCTTTTTCTGCTCACAGTTAGAGTTTTGGGAGGAGCCTCCTGGGATGGGGCTCTAACACATAAGGCACCCTACAGTACACAGGCACTCTTTCACATGGCTTACATATATGATTGCACTTAACATTCACAATCTCTGAGGTTAATAAATTCATCACTATTTTATAAGCAAAAGCACTGTTCTCAGGGTCATGATGAAGTCTGACCAAAGTATGACTGTAATACATCCAGGACTCAACCCAGTTCTGACCAGAAAGCTCTTCCTGCTGTACTATTTACTTAGCTTATTGACTCAGGAAAGAGTCACAGAAACAAACACATCAAGCTCTCTTTTCCAGAACGGAATGCACACGTTAGCACAGTGTTTTTGACTAGCATGGTTGACACAACTCACCAATTCAGGTATAAGTGTCCGGCTCATAGCAAGAGCTTGCATGTGTCAGGCTCAACCTTTTCTGAGGCATGGCCACAGCAGGTACAACACAATCAAGTTTTGTGTATCAGGAGAAAAGGGATGCTAGTTTATAAAAGGGGCAAAGAGCAAGGGAAAGTGGTGGGCCCCTGAAAAACATAACAGCAGTCTCAGAGAATATTAGGGATCTAATAGCCCAATTTTCCAGATGGACAAAGTGAGGACCCAGCTGCTAGCATCCACTTTGTATTAGAATCAATGAAGAGACCAAAGCCTCTCATCTGTATCTGCTATGGTAGAGAAAAAAGCCTCCTCATCCTTCCAGACTCTCTCAAATTGGAACCTTGTCCTCCAGCGCCTTCTACCAAGAAGTTTCTTCTTAACTAGGCAAGATCTCTGCAGGTGTGGATTCTGCCTGCATTGAACTTGCTGACCTTCTGCTTAGATGAATTCATCATGAACAATCTTCTAATTGGTGCCTGGCTGTGGACCTAAGAAGATTTCGTGGAGAAGCTGAAGATCTCTTGTGTACAGGAGAGCCCAGAGTGTGAAAATGCTCACATTTGGGGCCCCATACAGTGAGACTGTGTCCTGATTAAGTTTCACTCACCAGAAAACAGGCAAGAAATAGCTTTTATATGTTTCTGTGTGGGAGCTATGCCAAGTTACAGTTCAATGATATGTTCCCAGCCGCAACCCCTACCCTTTTCTTATACCAGTATTTGAGCACCTACATACAAATAAAACCTCTAGAAACCCACGAGGCACATTTTCTGAGAAACCCACTGATGACCCCTTTTTATTGTTTTGAAACGTTCCCCTAACCCTCACATCAAAATCACCATGTGTGTTCTTCACTGACTTTCCCCCAGACTATGAATTTCAGCTATTTCCATTGCAGTCTTTTAGAATTTGAATATAATTACATGCTTTGGTTGCAAATTGTGGTTTTGGCTACATAAGAAACTAATGGAAATGATCTGCCTGTTCCTGTAGTTTACAGATTATATGCTTCAGAACTGGGGATATATGTGCTTTTCTGTGTGGCACATTAAAATAAAAATGAACTCGGGGTGAGCCACCATAGTTGCCAGGAAGTGGAGCAAGTTGGTGGGGCATGGCATTCAACTGAAGCAGCGCTCCTGTTTTCCTCAACATCTGTCTGCTTTGGACCTTTGTCATTTCATGGTGCCTGAGAAGAGGAAGGGGGAGGACGTAGGCAGGGGCCTGGCTGTCTGCAGAGACTTAAAGGAGGAGGAAGAAATCAGTGCAATGAACATTTTAAAAAGAATCAGAAATTCCCATAGAAAGAGCTTTTTTTCAGGAAAAACACATAAGACTTGAAGCTGTGCACAGGAGTAGCAGACAGCTCCAGGGAGATGGAATTATTAGGACAATTATTTATCTTCCAAATGGGAACCATAGACAGTGGAGAGAAGCTACCTAAATGGGTGACAACCAGCAGGTTCACAGAAAGCACAGTACTCTGGTTGGAAATTTCACATATGCTTCTGCAGTTTACTTAATTTCTAGCCTGGAATTCTGGATTTGTCAGGCATAAGTAGTAATAGGAAGCACAGGCTTTGGGGCTTTTTCATAATTCATAACTAAGAGAATGGCCCTGAATGCTTTGAAACTTGAATTTTAATAAAAGCCTAAAGATTCTGAGAAACAATCAGATCAAAGAGCAAGAAAAGAAAAAAAGAAAGAAAGAAACCTCCTCAGTGTCTTGAATGCAGCTTTAGTAGCATTCTAATTACTTTAAGAGTTTTGAAAAGTGACTAAGGGGTTAAAACTCCGCTACTGGAAAAAATCTGGCTTCCTTGACAGCCCAGGTGGTTTGGCCTGTCTTTTTACTGTGAACCAAGCCCTGAATGACTGTTCATGAACCAGTATTTCTGCATGATGGCGAGGCATCTGTAACCATTTCCTTGTTAATTCAAACTTCTTAAATGAGACCCAAGAAAATATTTCTGCTTTCATAAGAATGGCAACCATATCTACTCTGCCCATTAACAAGTATTGTAGCATCACTTTTTCGCTTCTTATGAGTGTGACAGTTCTCTAAAAGTTTTAGTTGATGTTAGCTCTTCTGGGGTATGAGCAGTTATTTTCCCCCTTTAAGGATAGTAAAACCAAGACATGACAAGTTTGAGATGCCTGCCTAAATTTAAGTGGGCAACATGTGGCAGAGTTAGGTTGCATGTCCATGCAGTTTTAATACAGACTGTGGTCTTAATATGTACATACGGTCACCTGGGTGCTGTCCAAAATGCTACATGGGATTTGGAAATGGATCCCAGACTTCTTTTAAAGGAGATTTTATGTTCAAGCTGGGGCCGTGATAAGTTCTAAGAAGTGTGACTATTTTATGCATTCACTAGCAAACAGTACACGTCTACTTTGTGTCAGCTATTGAATCAAATACCTCAGCTTATCTCATTCACTGACCAACCTCCATGCTAGTTGTTTGTGAATAGAAAAGAGGAATGGAGCTTTAGACAGTTACTTATTTCATGGTTTCTTCTGTTTTGTAAGTAGGTGGTCCCTGTGTCTATCTAACATTTAGGACAGGCGATCCATCAAAATACAGACCTGGCCCCAGATACTAGAGTGACCATCAGAACATTTCTGTATGCTTACACTTAGAAGTCCTGCTTCTTGTATAGGCCAAGCCTTCCAAAATGCCCTTTGCAAATACACTATAATTTCACTGTCTGCTAACAAAGAATGGTTAAAGGATCAGTCAGGGGCCCAAAACAAGGGGCACCTCCATGGATAAGAGAGGCCACTAATACCTCACTTCCTTCATTTTTTATCTACTTTCTGTGAAGAAGCATTCTTCATAGACAATTTAAGGCTCAGTACTTGTGAAAGGCCTTCTCCTCAACTTGTAGGTCTAAAGTCCTTTGATTTTTATTTTTCTCTTCTGCAAAATGAGGGAATTGTAATGAATGATCTCTAAGTAGCCAGCCAGATTTGTCTTTGGGAACTCTCTGTTCATCTTTCTATCAGAGCTGATAGGTAAAGTCGTAATAAACTGAAAAAATACTTTTTTTTATTCTTCTCAGAACACCTTGGATGTACTTTACTTCTGTTTTGATTCCATATATATACAGCAGAAGTTCATTAACTGTGAGGGAAAAATTAATGAAATGAATATTTTAAGAGTGGTAAGGCTGCCGGGCGTGGTGGCGCACGCCTGTAATCCCAGCACTTGGGAGGCTGAGGCAGGAGGATCTGTGTGAGTTCGAGACCAGCCTGGGTTACAAAAGTGAGCTCAAGGCCAGCCTGAACTGCATAGTGAGACCCTGTCTCAAAAAGACAAAAAAAAAAAAAAAAAAAGAGTGGTAAGGCTTTCGTTTGAGGCCTGAGGGTATTGGAGCTAGAAAAGACAATATAGCAGAAAGCCCTTAACTGTATCCTAAGTAACTCTTGGCCCAGAATGCAAAGTTCCAACTTGAGAAGGAAGTCTGCTGTGGCAGGGTGTTTCAGTACCTGCTTCCGCTCAGAGGTGTGCTATTGCCCCAGGCTCATGCCCACATGTCAGAACTAATCTGGGAAGGGATTAGCTTTTATTTGAAATAGGAATGTAAAGCTTTGGGGTGACTAAGGGCTTTTCTCTGTCATTGGGTATTCCATGTATATACATTGCTGCCCTACCCCCTGTAGGCCTTTAAGTGCCTAGTAGTTATCATAAAGAACTCTCAGATAATCCTCAGAATAGTGCCTCTTCATTTTCCTACATAAAGCAACTCATAATGGAAATCCACAAGACTCCCAGCCTGACCCCAAATTCTTCAGGCGGACACCACTATGTTCTGATGCAGGGCTTTCAGTGATCTCCAAAGCTGCCTTGCATTTGTGGAGTCATCAAATGCTAAACTTGGAAGATGTCGCTAGAGATATTTTCCAATCAAATTATTTTTTGTGTGAAAAAACTAACAGGCCAGGAATTTCTGCGTTTTTACCGAGTCACACTTTTCAAAGTATTGGCAAATTGAGGTTAGAAACTTTCCAACTTTTTTTTTTTTTTTTTTAAACAAGGTTCTCTTTCCACTACATGCAGCATTAGCTCCCTGGGGGTCAGCTTTTGCATTCTGGGTTGGAGGACAGGGATGTTGTCCAGTATAGCTTCATCACAATTCTGGCAGAGGAGTAAAGAACAGCACAAGGGCCCAGGGGCTGCCATGCTCAGCTGTTTCCCTTCATTGCCACTCTGGCATTCAGCTCCCCCCTCCCTTGCAGGGTCCACTTTCACTCTGCCCCCCAGCCTGGAGTGGAGGCTGGTGTGCAGCATGCTGCAGTTCAATCAAACTGTTTGATGAGAGCTTTCAAGCCTAATTACATGGAAAGTTTCTTCCAGGGTGAGGAAAAAGGAAAGAGAAAGGAGAAATTAAATTGAAGTGTAAATCAGTCAAGGGCTTAGATCCCACACTTTCTTTCTTTTTAATCAAGAGTAAAATGAGAGGAGAGTTTTAAGGACCATCAAAAGACACCATTAACTACCCAAGGAGCTCTTGACTGAAGATGATTTCTCATGAAAAGAAAAGTGTACAATTTGTCCAAAAAAAAAAAGGGATTATCCAAAAGGAATGTCCCACTGTAGTCCAGGGGCATGATGCAGATGGAGGGGTGATGGAGTTTGCTGTTATTATTTCACCCTTTACTTCCCCAGGGTGATGGCATATTTTGCTGCATAATTCATGTGTTCAATAAATATTTTAAGTCAATGACAATAAATAGATAATGTGCAACTAGGATAATTATATTATTATATATGCAAGTGTAACATTCTTGTGATTCATTCAGTGTTAGACATTATACCTGAAACCAGTACTCAAAATTGTGGCCTGTTTTCCTTTGTGGTTGGGTATTTTAAGACTTACAATAGAATATAGCTATAAATAGGTTACAGGTATTTGTAGTCTATTTTATAATGCTACAGAAATTCGTATTTTCCTCCCACAGCCTTGTGAAGCAGGATAGGTGATAATTATTTCTCCCATTTTTTTTTAAACTGATATAATTAAAGCTGAAGAATCATAAACGATGACCAAAGTCATGGGTGGATTGCATGGTGGAGCAGAAACTGAGGTCCAGGTTGTGTCTATCCCATTTCTCTCAATGACCTTGTGCCTTGTGTATATTTCTGGGTTTTCAGTGAAGAAGAGTAGGAGAGCTGTAAAGAATACTGCGGAGAAAATACAGTCGGATTCACAGTCAATTATGGAGTGCTTATAATGAGCGAAGCTAAACATTGTCTATATTTTAAAGTAAAAACATAAACGTGGATGCTACACTCAGTGACTTTCAGTGCACTCCCAAATTCCTTGAAGCATAGTTCCAAATTGTTTCTTATGAGTGCCTTTTGCACTCCTGTGACATCTTTGGCTGCAGCACCTAGAACATTGCACAACAGCCTCCTCTGAAGATTCCCTAAGCTGCTGGCCGTCACTGAAGCTACCTACCTGAAGTACCAACCTCATTATGCCACTCTGTTGTGAGTTCCTCTGCACCTACAGGATGAAGGCCAGGCAGGCCATGCCAGTCCTCTGCGTCCATGGCTGATGTTCTTCCCTTAACTTCATTTTCTTCCCCTCCTTATCTTTATCTTTCAGATTGATCTTTGACCATTTTGGTCCTTGCTGACTTCTTCTTTGATGTCTTCTTTGATTCCTTAAACAAGCCAATATTATTCTCACCTTTATGTTATCTGTCCCTTCTCCCTAAACCGTTTCCTTTCGTACTGTCACATGGTCACTGCGTTTTATAACATCAGGCATCAACATCAGTGTCCTCTCCTCCAGAGCCCTTCTTGAATGACCCGGCCTACACAGCATACTTCCCAACACCTCTAGTGAGCTACTTGGTTTTCCTGCCTTGTATCTCCATGATTTTGCATATGGATACACTGCTTCCACCGAACTGCTAGGAGTTAGCTGTAAGGCAGGGGGTGTTTCTATCTTATTCATAGTTACTTTTGCTAGTGCCTCAAAACAGTGACAAGCAAAGATTGAATTTTGATAAGCATTTGCCAAGTTATCATACACACAGCTCCCGCTCCACATGTTAACTTAAATATTCACTAGGCTCTTTAAAACCTCTGTGCCTTTAAAATATTCTCTCCCTTTGCATCAGAATCTCCTAATTTGCATGTTTCTGCTAATTTTTTTTTTTTTTCAAAACAGCTCATCCTTCAGCAACTGATGTGCAAAGCTTCTTCTACCTCTCAGGTGCACGTCTTTCCATACTTTTTTCTCTGTAGTACTTTCCTTGTTGTACAATTAAATGTAGTAAACATGTATTAAATCCTCTATGTTCTAGGCACTGTCCTGGGTGCTGTGTAAAATTTTGGCCTGGCCTATAAAAGGTTTATGTCTTGGTTGAAGGACTCGCTTAAAATGTATAAAATATACAACACTACATTGTGATTATTTATTGATGGCGGTTGTTCTTCCATTAGACTGACTTTCTTAAATGTAATGAGTTATTCATTTCTACATTTTGAGTGGCTGATGTAGTTCTCTTATAAAAGATGTGCTTGATGATGCTTATTATAATGAAAAAGTTAGCCAGTGGCTTTAAGATGTTAAGGACATAGGATGTTGTAATGAATATTATAATTTGACAAAGATCATTAAGTGCATAAAACAACTATAGGAATTTAAAGGGGTAAGTGTCACAATCTAGAATAATTAAAACTTCATACTTCTTTGGGAGAAAGAAACTGTACATCACGTCTTGAAAAGTAGTTTGCATAGGCAAGCATGAGATTGGCTGCAATATCTATAGGAAAAGAATAGAGAGAGGTTCTGCCTTCTGTAGCTTCTTTTTTGCTGGGTGACAGACAGTAGGGAATGTGGTAACTGGGCTGGCAGAGAAAGCAGAGCCAGGGACAGAGGACCCTGAAGAGTAAATATAGCAAATTACACCATTGGCACTTGCCGTGGAAGATTCAGTGTTACAAACATTATATGCTATATTTCGTTCAATCATGCTATAATTCTTTTATCATTATAACCATTAACAGTGAAAGAAAAATGTTGAATCTAAATTGGTGTTTAGATCTTACAGAAGTGTTTCGTCTTTCCAAAATGCAAATTTGGTTTGGTAACTCCCCTGCTTAACAAAACAAAATCAAGGAAACAGAAACTTTCCTTGATTTTCATTGACTTTGAAATACTAACAAAACTTGTCCTTTTTAGACTTGTCATTTTTCATAGGTAAACAATTTCTTCTTTCATTGCTGTACTGCTTGTCCTCTACCCAGATCTAAGGTCTCTAATTTTATGTACCACCTCATCTAGAAATGCCACTTCTACTTTTTTGAGAGATTCAAATTTATTTGCTATTGCTTCCTCAGCCTTCTGGGTAAGATCAGTGGTAGAATTTATTCTCATAATTTGAAATTACCCCCTTATACACTTTAGAGTTTCTACTTTATACTTTGATAATGAGATTTTTAAAAATGTCTTTTAGATGTATTCCATTGGAATCAGATTTGAAAGAGTTGGCAGATAGAAAGTAATGCATCCAAAACCACTATCAATTAAACTTTATATTTAGAGAAACAACTTATGTTTTTAGTATAAATCTCTCACATGCAATACTTGGCATGTATGTCACTGTCTCAGTTCCTCTTCACTTGTACCTGGGACAAATACCCAACATCCAAAATGGAGAAAGTTCACTTAGCTCACAGTTATTGTAGGTTTCAGTCCACACTCAGCTGGATCCAAGGCAGAGGGGCACATGGCAAAGGCCAGGAGTTCATGGCAGCAGAACAACAACAATAGCAACAGAGAGAGTGTCTGTCTCTCTGTCTCACTTATGTTACATTCAGGCTATGAGCCCAAGGTTGGCGGGAACACTCACATCCATAGTCCCAGCAGCACTAAGAACTAAAATCCCAGGGGTTCACCCATAATCCAAGTGGATCATGAGTTAATCTCAAACTCTAGAAGTCCCACCCCATGGCTCCATAATCCAAGTGGATCATGAGTTAATCTCAAACTCTAGAAGTCCCACCCCATGGCTCCATGAGGGTTTGGAAGGACAATAGACAAAAAACATAACATTCTGCCCCTGGATCCCCCAAAGTCTCATGCACATCCCTTTGTGTAAAAGACACTTTAGTCCATTTCCAAGAATTGCTAAAGTCTCAACAGTTTCAGCATTGTTGAAAAGTCCAAGTCTCAAGTCTCCTCCAAGATCCAAGGCTAACTCTTAGCTGTGAGCTCCTGTACAAAAGAAAGTCAAGCACATCCAACATTCAAAGGTACAAGATAAACATTACCATTCCAAAAGTTTCAAACAAAAGGGGAATATAAAACACTGGGACCAACTCAAGTCCAAAATCCAGCAGGGTAAACATTAAGTCCCCCAATTCCAACTGGAACATCCAAAGTAGTCTGTATTGAATTGTGAGCTCCAAAGGCCTTATACATGGCTCTACCCCTAAGGCACTGTTGGTGGTATCTCCTATGGCTTCTCTCTTAGGCTGGCTTTGTTCCCTCTTTGCAAGGTCCCATAGACCATCCACATTTCTGGCTTTTCCAAATTTCTGGGGTTTCCACTGAACAGGCTTCTTAGTCTCTGTTTCACACACTGCCCTCCCAGGGGTACACTGCATGGTCTCCCAGGCCTTCTTTTGAAATTGAAGTGGAAGCCTTCTTAACCTCACAACTCTGGCATTGTAAATGCACCTAAAACCAGTGCTGTGTGGAGAATGCCAAGGTCTGCTAACAGTTGGAACAGTAGCCAGGCTTTCTTCTCTCTTGATTGTAGGGATAGAGGGCCTGCATTGTTGAACACTCTGACCCTGATTCCAAGGAACAAATTCTCCATGCTGGCACCATTTTGGAACCTATTATGGCTGCTGCTACCATTCTGGAACAAGGGGCTCAGCAGCTTTCACCTCAAGGCAAAGGCCCTGAGGCCAGTTCAGAGGCTGCAAAGAGTGGGGACCTGCTGCCTCCTGTGATGCCCTCAGGCCATCCTTTCCATTCTCTGGTTCCTTCCCAGCAATGAAGATCTTCTTAGCTCCTTCTTTGCAGTCCACAGCTGTCCTGGTGCTTCCTTTCTGGTCAGACTCACAACATTTTAAATCCTTGTGCTGTGCTCTTTGCTCGTGATTTTCAACTTAAATTTGGATAAAAGCCTCCAATAACAACATGTCACTGCCCCAATATTTGGCTGCTTTGAAATATCTTTTGAAAGATTAATCAGTGCAACACACTGAATCTTAGTGTTAGGCAAAGTATTCTGACATAAGTAAAATTCAGACGGTCTTGGTACATGGCTCAGCATGCCCAGGACATGGGGCCTGCTCACCATGTAGTACTAGGGATAGAACCCTGGTCTCTGCCCCTGCCAAAGCATTTGCTTAGACAAGTGCCTGCCTGGCAAGTGCAAGGTCGTGAGTTTTTGAACCCTGGTCCCCCCCCCCCCAAAAAAAAAAAAAAAAAAAAAGGGCAAAGCATTTGCTTAGTCTGTGGAGCTATCTCATTGGACTGATGAATGAGTTTTAAAAATATTCTGGTGATGCCCTGGAGACCCATTTGGGATGACAGGAGACAAACTTTGGGCAGACTAATCAAGAAACTTTCAAAATCATCCAAGGGAAAGGTATTAGGCAGGTTGCAGTGATAAGCATGGAAAGATGGAGAGAAGGAGGATGAATCGTTCTGAGTTGGGATCAGAACTATTCTAAGTGTCACTGTGTCAAAACTGGCACAGTAGGGAGACAAAAGAGCTATTTTAAGTTGCTAGTGATTAGAATCATAAGAAAAGGCGCAAATTAATATAATATAACCTCTTATTTATATAGTGTTTAATAGTTTTTAAAATGCTGTCCTATGTGCCCGCATTATGTCTCTAATTACCCCTCTAAAAGAGGGCTGTTTCTGGAAAGATGACCATTTAATTATCCCTTCTCTTTGTAAATTCAGTTAATTTTCCCATCAGTGTAGTTTCTCTGTGCTGAAATGTTTGTCTTCATTTCTGTGCATTTTTAATGGATTCCTTTTATTTAAGCCCACGTTTCTCAGTGCTGAATGCTGTACATCCGAAGAACCAGGTGATTTTGCATTATGCATAACAAACCTCAAATGCATTTGTATCAGTAGGATGATTTTTTCATCTATCAGATTCTTTAAAAATGGACCGTAACTGGCTTATAATGAGATGACCAGCCGGAGGCTAATTTCTGTGGTATTTCTTCCTGATGCTAGAACAGGTGAAGATAGACAAGCCACAAGTGCCCACTTCACATAATAAAGATGTAATTCTAGTAATTCACATTTGTGTTGAAAGCAAATCTTTTCATTCCTTATTTTTCAATTAGTGTAGAGTGTGCCTCTCTGGCCTCTAGCTACAGGAGACCAGATAATCACATATTCTTAACTAGATATGTGAGCAGAGACACACGTTAAGCTGGTTGACATTTCCTCAGCTGCTCTTGTATAGGTCTTGAAAATTTTTGTCAGCATAGACTTGCCTGGGATGAGCTATTTGAAAGTTCAGGGCCAATGAATGCCTGATTAAGTGGGGAGGCAGTCACAAGGCAGGGCAGCCTGGCAGAAGGAAGGTGGGATTCTCAAATGCACACATGTGACTCTGACTGATCACACTTGCCCGGCCAGATGACTGAGTACCAGAGATTGGCAGATTTGCTTCTAATGGACTTAGTAGCAAACACGTTTGGCCCTATTGGCCATGCAGTCCCTGTCACACCACAAGCATTTAGCTGCCACTGTGGGATAAATGCAACCACAGAGAATATGCAAACAAATGGTTAAAGCTACGACTATGTCAAATACAGATTTAGTTTCCAAAACAGGTGGTCTAAGTTTGCCAATTCCTGCCTTGACTTGAGTCTTTCATTTCCATGGCCTATCAGTGATGGGGAAACTTTTAGAATTTTCAGAGATACAAAGAGCGTGCTTCAGCACCACTGTCCTGGGTTATTGTGATTAAAAATTTGTGCATACACAAGAAACCCAGCTCAGAATTCACACCTTCGTAAGTGTTCGCCAAATCCTAACTTGTGCCATGATTACAATAAATGAATTTTAAAGATGCAGAGAATACTGGATGTTATAGATAATTTTCACCATTTAGACAACTAAGGTTTCAAGAAGTTAAGAGACCTTACTAAAGTTACTGTAATGTGCTTTCTTACAATCATGCAGGTTAGCTCAGTTGTCTAAAGTGCCTGTGTGGGCAAAACCAGTCAGGGTCAAGGGACTGAGGTTCCATCCCCAGCATCACATGCCACACTAGACCTGTCCTTAAGCAGCCTGAGCGAGCCCCCCCAAATATATATATATATATATATATATATATATATATATATATATAATCCCTCTTTCAATCCTGAATATATACTACTTCTGGAAATAAATATGGCAAGGGCAAGGGAGCAGTCAAATAGCTAAGTGGAATAAAGCACCTGCAAGCAGGCACGAGGGTCAGGGTTTCAATCCCCAGGCCTGCCATGCTGGCCCCACCTTCAGGGCATGCTGAGACAGCAATTGAGATGGGATGTGGTGGTACACACCTGTAATCCCAGCTTTTGGGAGGCTGTAAACAGGCAGATCACTACAAGTTTGATCTAGTAGTGAGATACTGAACACCCTATAGACCTTTCCCTAAAATATAAAGGGAATAAAATAAATTTGGCAGCACAAAGCTGAGCAGTATACTGTATTGGAGAATACTTTTAAAAAGTCTCGTGTTGAACATCAAGCATGTAAAAAACATGGTGCTTGCTTGCTTAGGTAGGCACAGGGGCCAGGGTTTGATTCCCAAACCATATGCCATACAGTTCCTCCCCTGGGCATGCTGAGCTGTCCCACGGAGGCCATGTGTGGTGGCACGCACTTGTAATCCTAGCACTGGAGAGGCTGAAAATAGGAGGATCACTATAAGTCGAAGTTGCATAGTGTGACCCTGTGATATGTTACTATTTCCAGTAATGCAAAGATCAGTAACGTTCTCACCTTTGAAGATCTAAGAACATAAGGGTGCCAAAAGGAATTAATTCAATAAGGTAGTGACAGGTTTCAAGTACTTACTACATGCCAAACACTGTATTGAGGTGCTCAAATATGTTATCACATGTTGTCCCCTTAGTAGTTTAGTGTTAAACCTTTCATTGCAAAGACATTGAGACTGACATGTTAAGTTATCTGCTTAAGGTCAGGAGGTAATAAGTGCTAGAGCAAAGGTTTGAGCATGCCTTTCTAACTGTTCAGTGTGCTTTGTGTCAGTCATAGGGGAAAATCACACAATGGAGAATAGCTTAGTTATGTGTTGTTTCATTACTGTTTTCTTCACAAAGCTGTGTTCCCAACAGATGTGCAAATCGCTCATAATTCTGTGGGCCAGCAATATATGATTGAGGTATCTGGCCAGTTCTGGTGGGCTCATGTAGTCTCCTGCATGTAGCTACAAGGATCTGTAGGTAGCCTGGGGTGATCTGAGGGTGAGGTGCAGTCACGATTTTGGGGAAACTCTGGTGGAATGTTTATCTCTGCTCGGTTTGATCTCTCCTCATCCACTTAGTTGGCCTAGGTTTCTTCACACGGTGGTACAGGCTGCCTTCCAAAAAGAATGATATAATAGAAGCAGCAAGAGCTCCTGAGCAGAGAGGCCACACCGCAGCACTTTCACTGCATTCTTTCAGTCAAATCAAGAATCAGGGCCAGGCCAGATGCAATGGACAGAGAAATAAATTATACTTCTTCGTGGGATATTCAGAACAATGACGCTCTAGAGAAGCAGACCTGCCACAATGGGAAGGTGTCTTGTTCCATTTGCATTCTACCACAGAGGTTGAGTTGCACATTACAAAACTCTAAGGATGTGAGAAGTAGGGATTTTGACCAAAGAGGAATTATAAAGAGCAGTAGCTCAGAGAAGCTGAGAATAGGGTTGGCCTGGCAGCTGTACTACAGTATCTAGGATAGCAGTCATAAAACTAATAGGTGCCACTCAACCTCCACAGCCCATATTCCTTCTTGAGATCTGTCATCTCAGTGATTATTGCCACAGAAGGCAGAGTCTTCTGTAGGGAGCACAACAGTCCTTGTGTGACAGAAAAGAAACTGAAAGAAATAGATTTTTCTATTAGCTGCAAATCAAACCTTTGCACATCATCCCTCGGGGTGACAGCACTTGATTCTCTAAGGCAGGGTGGGAACAAATTTATTCAAGCTTGCAGAAAACAATATGGGATCAATATCTCTGTGTGTGTTGTTTGGATGTGGGTAATGAAAATCGCGTGGCTTCTCATTTGAAGCATCAGGCCTTGTTGTGTGTGCATATGTAGAGGACACTTTTGTGGATGTGCAGTTTAAGTCATGATGTGGAAGACAGAATCCAGTTTTGATGAGAGTCATCTTCAAATGGGTGAGCCAGTAATGCTCCAAACCCGAATGTCTGGATCTGAGGTCTTTTTTTTCTGGAAGACGATTTGCTGAAGGGAGGCAAGAAAACATTTCCTTTTCTTCTGACAATCAAACATTTCAAATGTCAGCCTGCATGGGTGTTTCTTTCCATCGCTGCAGCTTCTTTGTGCTTCAGTCTCAACCTCCCATCCCCTGCGCTGTGATAATAATGGTAGCAATTTCAATCTAATGAGTCTGTGTCATGTGCTATGTGTGTGCTTCACAGATGTGATTGTCTAATTTATAGAAGAATCCTTGTAAGAGAGATAAAAATATTTACGTTTATTTAATCAGCAAATCATGAACAGGCAGGTCAAAATAGGAAGTGGTTCAGGGTTCCACAAAGCATAGGGACAGGCTTTCATAATCTGAATGTAGAAGATAAAAGTATAGTAAAACTACAGATTGAGAGCAACTTGTTTTACAAATGCTCCATGAGACAAGCAAATTTATATAATAAGTTTTAATCTGTGAAACAAGGGATCTCTTGCAGTATGAGTAGCATTGACACTGAACATTGCATGACCACAAGGGGGCCAGTGGTTCTCCCTGTCCCTCACCAAAGGATTATGGTTGATCACCTCACAACAGCAGAAAGTGCAGAGGAGACCTCTCCAGCAAGAAGGAGAAACTGTACAGGGGTCTCTTGCTTTGAATGAGACAAGGAAGATATGAAAAACATGGAAACAGTGCAAAATTGTGTAGAATGGCACCACTGAAGGCTGTAAGCAATGCCAGCGATGAGTACAGTTAGGGACAATGTGGTAGAACATTTCTCAAGTCCTCAACAGGATGCAAAAGCAAGTGTGATTGGCTAGCCTCTTGTTCATTTGTACAAACAGAAGATCCCATTGGTCAATAGGTAGCGTGATCCCATTAGTGACAGTGAAACTCTCCCTTCATATTAACTCCTCTGCTCTTGCCTCCCTCACATCAATAATGACAGCTTTCCAATTGACTAGTTACTTTATGTTTCTTCATAGTTTGCATTTTATTTGTTATGTTGTTATGTTACAGTGTTATAACCATTTTATATGGATATTTTTATGTTGTGGAACAAATAACCTGAGTTTCCACTACTTCTTCAGGAGAAATTCTTTTTGTTATACAAATACTTTGGATTATAAACATGTTTCCAGAATGAATTATGCTCAATAACCAAGATTTTGCTGTGTTTGGTTATAGTTAAAATATTCACTTATTTGCTCAATCCTATCAGAAAATCTCAAGTTAGAATAATGTGTTTATTGGCTTCTTCTTATTGGTTGGGATTGAATTTCTTCCTCCTCTTCTTCTTCTTCTTCTTCTTCTTCTTCTTCTTCTTCTTCTTCTTCTTCTTCTTCTTCTTCTTCTTCTTCTTCTTCTTCTTCTTCTTCTTCTTCTTCTTCTCCTTCTCCTCCTCCTCCTCCTCCTCCTCTTCCTCATTCTCCTCCTCCTTCTTCTTCTTGCATAGAAACATTAACAAATTGCTCAAATTTAGCATTTGCTTGTGCTTGCAAATCAGTGAAGCTAAGTGCACTTATGAGGCCTACCTGGCTTTACTTGTTCAGGAACTCTTTCAGGTGTAGTTTCCATGTAAATTTATTTTACCATTACTGTTAAATCATTCATTCATAAAGCATTTACTTGATACTTAAATGTCTTTTGCTGCTTAGTGAGATCTGAATAGAGTTTCTACTGGATTCAAAACTTCAAAACTAATATTTTGAAGTTATTCCATCTTACCTAATAGCTCATAGTTTTGTGTTTAAGGTTTTCACTGGAATCAGTCAAATTACTGAAGGAGATATTTAACTCCAGCCCAATGATTTCTCCTTATTTGCTCTCTAATTTGTACATCAGACTCTGTCTGTAAAGCATCACTAGTTCTACAAACACTACAGAGTCTGGTCCTCAGCCCTATGGACTTTTTGATACCATTGTTTTTTTTGTTTTTTTTTTTCCAATTTTTTTATTGTTTAAATTTAACAATGGTTATATTGCATATTTTCATCATCAGATCAGTTTAGATTAATACATATAGGTATATAAGATTGATCAAACAATTAAACATTAACCTTTCTAAAATCCACATTACTTTTTTTTTTTTTTTTTTTTT
>PVJA010015714.1:0-28578 GCA_004027025.1 Myocastor coypus
TTTTTTTTTTTTTTTTTTTTTAAGGAAGGGTCTACAGGGTGTTCAGGGGCTCACTATTAGATTAGGCTTGTAGTGATCCACCTGTTTACAGCGTCCCAGAGGCTGAGATTATAGGCATGCACCACCAGGCCCAGTCTCAATTGCTATCTCATCTTGTCCTGGGGGTGGGGCTGGTATGGCAGACCTTTGGATCAAACCCTGCTCCTATGTCTGCTTGCAGGCATTTTAATCCGCTGAGTGATTTGGCCAGTCCTTCCCATCAGTCTTATGCTGTTCTTTGCTTCATTTTGCAACCATTGTACTGATTTTTATGGTCCCTTACAATTTTATTTTATTTATTTATTTATTTTTTCTTGTTTCAGAACTTCATTTGTATGGCCAGCTCAGCCTGCCCTGAGGGCAGGGCTGACACAGCATGTGGTGCCAGGATCGAACCTCAGTCCCTGCAGCCCCTAAGCTTTCCTAAGCTGGTGCTTTAGACCACTGAGCCATCCTGCTGGGCCCCTCCCTTGCAATTTTTAAGATACTGTGTTTTTCATGGTTGTTAATTGCAATCCTAGATCCTGTGTTCTTCATCTTTATTCAATATATTGCATGTACTTTAAGTGGAGATTTTAATCTGCTAGATGTCTATTTGTATCTGTTTCATGGCTTCCATTTTTTTCCTGTGTTGGCAGTTCATGGTTTCCATTTTTTTCCTAAGCATCTCTTTTGTTTTATCTCTGTCTGCTCTAGATTTGTTGGCCCCATTCCTGCAAAAAAAGAAAAAAAAAAATGGATTTGTTGTGTGTACTTTTTTTGTATTTTAAGAAACGATTTACAGAATGTTAAGGGTCTTACTATTAGATTGGACTCGTAGTGATCTGCCTGTTTACAGCCTCCCAAGGGCTGGGATTACAGGCATGTGCCACTACACCCAGTCTCAGTTGCCCTCTCATTGTGCCCTGGGCATGGGGCCAGTATGGCAGGTCTGGGGATCCAACCCCTGTGCATACTATTTATTTAGATTTTTTTGTCTTTTTGAGACGGTCTCCCTATGCAGTTCAGGCTGGTCTTGAGCTCACTTTTTGTAGCCCAGGCTGTTCTCAAACTCACACTGATCCTCCTGCTTCAGCCTCCCAAGTTCTGAGATTACGGGCATGCACCACCATGCCAGGCCCTATTTTCATAAACTTTTTTTTCACCTGAGAGATCATTTTTTCCTACAGTCATACCATTTCTTTTTTCATTTCTGCTGCTATCATTTTAGAAAGATCCAGATTGTGTCTTCCAATTTCCTCTATCTCATTGTGCTCAGGGCATGTCTTGTGTGGGCTGGAGGTCTGAAGTTGCATTTTGCTTCTGCTTCTTGTTATTTTCTGTGTTGGTACTTGTCGGTTTATTATGGTATTTTTTTAAAGATATATTTATTTACTTGGTACAAAGTCTTGCTACACAGTTTAAACTCATAGTGATCTTTGCATCTCAGCCTCCCTAGCCCTGGGATTATAGGTGTGTGCCAATACACCAGTTTTGGGACTGGCATAGCACACCTGGAATTCCGGGGCCAGCATGGCATGTAGTACTACCAAACTCAGGTCCTTGTGCTTGCCAGGCAGGTTTAGACTGCTGATCTATCTTCCTAGCCCAATAACTTTATCCCTAGTATTGTTGCTTCCCTAGGTATGGTGATGATTATTACCTCAGACAATCAACAACATCATGTGAGGGAGGAAGAACTGACTATAACATGTATTAGCAATCATATCAAGCAGAGCTAGCAAGAGGCAAACCATGGTAATTGTTAATTTGGTTTCTTTAACCAGTGAAGCAGGCTTTACAAATATGTAGTAAATCCAGCGGGATTAACTATCAATTAGTTATCAATCCAATATTAAAGAAATGTAAATGTACCAGGAACTTGTATGCAATGAGTTTCCCCTTGGTAAATACCACTTTTTTGGGAGGTATTTGGGAGATGTAAGGGACAAAACAGATAAATGACGAGCAGTGGAGTAGAAGCAAGGCCTTCCATGAGGCTAAGATGATCACCCAACTTTGGGAAGCTGGAGAATAGTGCAGAAAAGAAAGGGCGATAGAGAAAGCAAAGGAATATTGAAGCAAACCAGAAAAAGAAGTGATCATGTTCATTCACAGGAAAATACAGTAACATCAAGAGAGATAATTGAAGGAAGAAAGAAAGAATAGAACAAAAGAAAACTACAGGTCAGAAATCTAGCCAAAGGAAAAAACAAACAAAACACCCAAACCCAAATTAACAAAGACAAACTAAAAAACAACAGCAAAAACCTTGTCACACTTGGCCTGAAAATGGAAATCCAATCAAACAACAAAAAAAGATAGTAAAATTCTTCTGATGTCCACAATTTTGTGGTAATGTTAAAGTGAGATCCCAGAAACATGTTGTGTAGCCCTGCCAAGTTTGCAGGAGCATTTTGCTGTGTGAGGGGCTGATCTTGTCCTCTGGATGTGGCAGCTAGGACTGGTCTTCTGCGGGCCCCATTTTGGGTGTGCCGCCTTACTGCGTTTGTCTCTGTGGTGCTCTTCCAGTTGCTGGAGCATTCTTGGGCAGGGAAACATATACAGTTGTCTCTTTTCAGACCTTGTCCAGCTTCCTGTGTTCCATACCAACAGCTCCTCTCTCCCGTGGATCATGAACTGAGGAATGCCCTTGTCCCCCTGTAGGGCAACACAGTTTGCCCACTTGTTCTGTTGTATCAAGGGTGCTCCGCTGGCCCTAGATCATAAGGGCATCTCTGGTCCTTGGTATTTAGGGCTAAGAGTGGCTTTTGGCAACCACCTGAGCGAAGTCTGGGTGGTCTCAGCTCCTACCTCTCCCATCTCCTACCTGCTTCCCACTTGTCAGCAGTCCACTGTGCCTGGATGGCTCTTCCTTATTCCACTCTTGGGTTTTGTCAGTGAACTAAACTGGGCCTGTTTTTCTGCCAGGAATTGCCCTGTTCCCTTTGGAGTAACATGGTGGCCCCACATACCTACTTCTGTTTCTCTTGTCTATGTACAGAGGCACAGCACCAGTTTACCTCACTCACCAACTGCTGCTGATTTTATTGGGTCCTCAGATAGTGCCCTTATGTGGGGGCCTGCGGTGGTGGTGGCACACCTGCCTAGTACTGTTGGGAATATGTTAACCATTTGTCGTTCAAGGCTGGGCAGCTAAAGATGAAGTTGGCTTGGAGAGAGACTCTTCCTTTGAGAAGGCAGTATAGGCTAAAAATGGAAAATAGTATAAGGAAGGCAGTTTCTTGTATTAATTCTCATATCCAGAGTGGAGATCCGCCAAGTGTACAATAATAATGATTAATAATAATAATAACCATGCTTGTGTCAGGATCCACCCCACACCCCTGTTGCCATTAAGAATAAATGTTTTGAGTTGGGTTCAGTGATGTGCACCTATGGTCCTGGCAGCTGGGAGGCTGCAGAGGACCACTTGAGCCAGGAATTTGCAGCTGTTCTGGATAGCATAGTAGGTGCTGTCTTAAGAGAAAGAGACTAAGGAGAGAGATAAAGAACTAAAGGTTTTACTATTGGACAATGTAGTGGGATCCTACTGAAAGTAAAGAAAGAGGAAGGAAAGAAGGGTTTTAATATACAGTACTGCCCTGCACTGCAGATTTTATAACATTTAGTTTTTTTTTCTGCTAAAGAATTACACAACTCCTTAAATTTGTATTACTAATATCTTAGTTTACATTGTCTTTTGGAATAAGGGACTCCAGTCTATAACTATGTAATATAATTCAGTAGTGAAGATTTCTAGTCTGATACCATTTATTGCATTTTCTATAAGAGTTTTATGGTATATTTAAATATACATTCTCTTTTTTTCTTTTCACCTTTAGGTTGAGGAATGGAGTAAAGTTTTGTAAAGTACAAAAGTTTCCTGAGGTATAGATTTCAATAATTTTCTGGGTAAAGAATTAATAAAATACAATGTAGTAATGAATTCTAATAGGATTGAAGAATGGAGTGGTTCTATTGACAGTTGTCATGCATACCTCATTAGGATTAATTCATTTTTAAATCAATTGGATTATGAATTGTAAGTGTTCCTAATAGTGTACTGTGCTGAACATGTGTTAATAGTGTACTTTGCTGAACATGTGTTATCAGATGTGGTAAGTAAAATCTTGCTAGGTATAAAGGTAACACTGGAAAACAAATAACATCAGACTTAGGAAGAACTATGTTTCAGTGTTTCCACATTTTTCATATTCTTGGGATCAGGTTACATATTTAACTTGGGGTTGATGTTTAACCTTGACACTTCAATATGAATAGATTCTCTTAGGATATAAAACCAAATAAAATTTTTAAATAAAATTATAAATAGCACTTATTTTATAATTTCATTTTGGCTGAACATCTAAAGTCCTTCCTTGTAGAATTAAAATCTTAATGTAAGTGTTACTTTTTGGATGCTTTTTAGTGTTTTGTAACATGTAGGGTTTTGGGTTTTATTTTCTTTTAGATTTTATGTATTCACCTTAAAAGATTCAGACATGAACTGATGTTTTCCACCAAAATCAGCACCCATGTTTCATTTCCCCTGGAAGGCCTGGATCTCCAGCCATTTCTCGCTAAGGATAGTCCAGCTCAGATTGTGACCTATGACCTTCTGTCTGTCATTTGTCATCATGGCACTGCAAGTAGTAAGTAGAAAGGTTTAACATTTGTTCTTAGATTTAAAAAATACGTATCTGAGGGCCAGCCAAATAGCTCTATAGATTAAAGCACCCGCTTAGGTAGATGCAGTGGCCAGGGTTTGATCCCCAGCCTGCTGTGCCAGCTCTGTCCCTGGTGTGCACTGAGGTGGGGATTGAGACTGGGCATGGTGACATGCACCTATAATCCCAGCTCTTGGGAGTCTGATCTCTGTGGTGAGACCCTGCAGACCCTGTATTAAATACATTAAATAAATAAATAATACACAAAACACACATTGGAATAATTATTTAGGTAAGACTTGATTGACCGAAAAAAGAAAAAATGAAAAGTAGATTTTATTGCTGGTTATTAAAAACGTCAGATCTACAACACAATGAAATGTTGTGCTTAATGAAACACAGATCCAGATGCTGGGAAGATAGCTCAAGGGTACAAGTGCTTGCCTGGCAAGTGCAAGATCTTCAGTTTGATCCCCGGTTCATCAGAAAGAAAAGAATCACAGATCATAATTACTGTAGTGTGACTATATGTGTATGTGTGTATTACCAATTGTATCCTGTCCCATAAATATATACAATTACATCAATAAAAAAGATTAGAGTATTTCAACAAATTGGCCATTTCTTACTGTTAGGTTTATAAAATTGCAACTATTGATGTATTTAATCTGCTGTGCCATACACTGGGGATACAAAAATGTTTATAGTCCATTTTTGTGTCAGTTTGTATCATTATATAATGATTTCTTTTTCCTTAAATACAGGTGGACACTATATAGCCTATTGCCGAAACCATTTAAATAATCTGTGGTATGAATTTGATGACCAGAGTGTCACAGAAGTTTCAGAATCTACGGTACAGAATGCAGAAGCTTATGTTCTTTTCTATAGGTAATTGAAGTTACCTTGTGGGTAAGCTAGCTTTATTAACTGTAAGGAACATCTCTTTGGGATTATTAGTGAGTGACTGCTAACACTTTCAGTTGGATATGAGTAAAGAGGAGTGTTTACTCTTCTTTTTTTTAAATTTTATTTTTCTATTATATGGAACATTTTTATTTCCTTAATTTTCACCTTATGTTTGTTTGCTTATTTATTTATATGGCCAGCTCAGCCTGCCCTGGGGGTGGGGCTGGTATAGCATATGGTGCTAGGGATCAAACCATAGTCCCTGTGGTTGCCTAAGTTTTCCTAAGCAGGCACTTAGGACCCCTGAACCATTTTGCCAGCTCCTTATGTTTATTTTTTAAGTTACTTTTAATAAGAAATAATATTGACACAGTTTCAAAACACGTTTGTAGGACAGCCACAATAACTGATATAATGCATATTATTGTCTTCATGGTAGTTCAGAGTACAAGATGTAGACATGATAACTCTTCTAAACACTGTTGGTACAAATATTTCTTCTCACTGAACTAAGAGAAAGTAGTTGTATACATAAAGCAATATTCCATAATAGTAGTGGGCTATTGGTAGAATTTGCAGTGTTGGAAGCTGAGTGTTTATTCTTTTTTTATGGCTGGCTCAGCCTGCCCTGGTGGGTGGGGCTGGTGCAGCATGTGGTGCCAGGGTTTGAACCTCAGTTCCTGTGGTTGCTAAGCTTTCCTAAGCAGGTGCTTTAGACCGCTGAACCATCTCTCTGGTCCCTGAGTATTTATTCTTTTTTTTTTTTTTGTCTTTTTGAGACAGGGTCTCGCTATGCAGCTCAGGCTGGCCTTAAGGTCACTTTTGTAGCCCAGGCTGGTCTCGAACTCACACCAATCCTCCTGCCTCAGCCTCCCGAGTGCTGGGATTACAGGCATGCGCCACCACGCCCGGCTTGCTGAGTGTTTACTCTTGTTAGAGTAAAATATAGCTTAAAAAGATTATCTAGAGAATTACATTTGTTCATCTGAAGAGTAAAAATATTAAATCATTTAAGGGAAAGGCAAAGGCTTTTTTTTTCTTTCTTTTTTTTTTTTTTTTTTTTAGAAAGATTGGTTTTAATTTTGAAAAGCAGGCAGTAACAATTAAGTACCACCTCTTCTAAAATAGCTAATAAAGAAAATATTACTCTAAAAATCTTTTGTATTTTATGAAAGAAAACACTAGGTAGTGGTAGAAGAACACAGATTTAAGTATTTAGTTTGGCCTCCCTAAAAACATTTGAATATGTACAACATGTCAATAGTTACATGGACACCACTAGTTAGGGCACTGTATTGTTCCTAGAGGTGAATAATACATGAGAGGGGAAAAGAAAATAACACATTTCAGATGTCGTACAGCATAGGGTTCTCTTGAAATTATGAAGGCCAGCAAGACAGCTCAGCAGACTAAGTACCTGCTTAGGCAAGTGCAGGAACTAGGGTTCGATCCCTGGTACCACAGGCTATACCAGCCCTGCCCCTGGACATGCTGAGCTGACCACTGAGACCAAGTGTAGTGGTGCACATCTATAATCCCAGTGCTGAGAAGACTGAAAACAGGAGGATCACTATGAGTCTGAGCTGTATACTGAGACCAAATACATTTTTTTTTTTTTTTTTTTTTTTAAAAAAAGAACATACGGGATTTAATGAATGGTTGTCCTTAAATAGGAAGAGCAGTGAAGAAGCACAAAAAGAGAGACGAAGGATATCAAATTTGTTGAACATAATGGAACCTAGTCTCCTTCAGTTTTATATTTCTCGACAATGGCTGAATAAATTTAAGACCTTTGCTGAACCAGGCCCTATTTCAAATAATGACTTTCTCTGTATTCATGGAGGTAAGAAATCCTGTCACTCAAAGTACTGAAAAATTTTCTGTTATTTAGTAAATTAAGAAAGATCTGAGAATTTTCCTCTTCCCTTTATTTCCCATTGCCCCCATCTGTCAAGTTAAATGAATTTAATTCTACATGGTTTCAGAAATTTGTTATGTCTTTCTAATCACGGACATTACGTAGCATCACTGCTTGAGTGTATATTTATTACTTGTTTGCAACCCTGTGTTACAGCATAAGGATACCAGAGTCCTTATTTTTGGTTGCTGCAGTTTCATAGCAAGTTCAGATACATAAACAACTAGTTATAGTACAGAAAATTTTCAGTTCACATAATGCTTATCTGAGTCATTCCTTTGCTAGTAGACATAAGACTACTGCTTATGTCTAGTTCTTAACATCTTTTGTCTACATAAATAGATGGTTCTTTTTCTAAGTATGGAAATGTATTTGGGATTTAACAAGGAAGTTTCACTTTAGATACTCACATACCAATCATCCCTAGCATTTTGGGACGCTAAGATGTAAGTTTGGGCTCAGACTGGGCAATTTAGCAAAACCTTATTTCAAAATCAAAAGTAAAGATGAGCTAGAGATATAGCTTGGTGTGAAGGTGCTATGTTCAGTCTCCAGTACTAGAGGAAATAAAAGGCCTCATTTTCACTTTCATGACTTGAAACCTTTGAGATGGGCTATGCTAGAGTTTGTTCCTACAGTAAGACCTTTGTGTAATGCTTGCTTCCACCTTTATGGTGGAAGTCCCAATATTCTCATTAATAATGTGTAGTAAAACAACAAGGGAATATCCTGTACTTTACATGGCTCTAAACCTTAAAAATATTTCTGGGCCTTGGGATATAGCTCAGTGGTAAAGTGGACACTTAGTTTGTACAAGGCCCTGGGTTCAAACTCTTGCCCCCCAAATTCTATATGTGAATTTCAAAGTATATGTAATATTTTATATTTAGGAAACATAATTTAAAGGAATTAAAGAGTAAGACAGACTTGTCCAAAATTTTTTCAGGTATTCCTCCACGAAAAGCTAGTTATATTGAAGACTTGGTTTTGATGCTGCCTCAGAACATTTGGGATAATCTATATAGCAGGTTTGTTTAAATGCAATGATAAAGTGTGGTGAAAAACCAACTAATTGTTCTTGAAGGGGGATTTTATTATTTCACAGATGCTGCCTGTGTTGAGTTGCTTATGTAGGACATCCCTTTCTCATTCATTTATTCTTCTGAACTGTGAGTAGGAAGATGTAGCTAGTATGTCCCTAGTCCAGAGAACTAATTTTAATTTTCATGTACTAATTATTGGTGCATGAAGACAAGCTATGAAACTTAAAGTACTTTATTTAAAAAAATGTAAGGGAGTTAGCTCAGTGGAATAAGTGCTTGCCTGGTAAGCACAGGGTCCTGAGTTCAATCCCTGGTACCGCAAAAACAAAACAAAACCAAAATTCAAACAATGTTGGATTCGGTGTGGTGGGGCACTCCTGTAATCCTAGCACTCAAGAGGCTAAGGCAGGAAGATCACTGTGAGTTTGAGAACAGGCTGGGCTACATAGTGAGCTCAAGGCTAGTCTGAACTACATAGCAAGACCCTGTCTCAAAAAGCAAGACAAGTAGCCGGGCGTTGTGGCTCATGCCTGTAATCCCAGCTGAGGCAGGAGGATTGGTACGAGTTCGAGACCAGCCTGGGCTACAAAAGTGAGCGCAGGACCAGCCTCAACTGCATAGCGAGACCCTGTCTCAAAAAGACAAAAAAAAACAGTAAGACAAAACAAAAAAGATGTATGTGCTCAACGCTAAAATTTTGCATGTATATGCTTCTCAAATTATTATTACTATTATTATTATTATTATTATTATTATTATTATTATTATTATTATTATTATTATTATTATTACTGTGGTACCAGGAATTGAGCTAACAAATCTTGCCCTTGCCAGGCAGGTGCTATGCTACTAAGCTGTATCTGTGGCCCAGTATTATTACTGTTAAGTTTTAAAACATTTTTAAATTTATAAAATTTGTTTTTAACTCAGGGCCTCACTATGTAGCCCAGGCTGGCCTTGAACTCACAGCGATTCTCCTGCCTTACCCTCTCAAGTGCTGGTATTGCAGATGTGGGCCACAATGCCCAACAGTTGTAAAGGTCTTTTTTTTGACCAGGTATACGTACTTTACTGAGCTCATGCTTCTGTTCCATTCAGCTGTTACCTTTTCTTAAGGTACTTGTTACTGAATTTGACTGCAGGGTATTGCTAGAGTTTGGACATCTTATTACTATATAAATTATCTTGATCCTGCTACTTGATAAGACTCGTCCTTGCCTGGCAGTTTTAAAGTTTTATTGTAAAATATTTTGCAACAGAATTTCCAAACCAATTATGTTTGCCTTAAATATTAAGGTTTATGTCTGAATGCTTCTTACTTGAAAAGCAGTTTTCAGCTGATTAAAACTTATGGGTTTATATATGTATATAACTGAGATTTTATTTTGTATGCTCTTTTTTTTTTGTATGCTGAGTTTTATTTTATTTTTTTTTTGTGGGACCGGGGTTCAAACTCACAACCTTCCACTTGCCAGGTAGGCACTTGTGCCACAGAGCTATCTCTCCAGCCCCTAAAATACATGTTTTTGGTTTTTTTTTTTGGTGGGACCGGGGTTCAAACTCACGACCTTGCACTTGCCCAGCAGGCACTTGTGCCTCAGAGCTATCTCCCCAGCTCTGTATGCTGAGTTTTATTATATGTGCTGCCAAAGCAAGCACTTGTATGCTAAGTTTTAAAAAAACACTTTTATTTTGTTGTTGCCTTTGATATTTTGTAGCAGAAGTAACTATAAGAGAAAGTTGAAATGCAGATAAAGCAGGTTAGATGACACATTGATACGTTCCTTTTTTTTTTTTTTTTTTTTTTTTTTTTTTTTTTTTTTTTTTTTTTTTTTTTTTTTGGTCTTTTTGAGACAGGGTCTCACTATGCAGTTCAGGCTGGCTTTGGACTCACTTTTGTAGCCCAGGCTGGTCTCAAACTCATGCAGATCCTCCTGCCTGGCAAGAGGCAGGAGGCCTCCCAGCCTCCCAAGTACTGCGATTATAGATGTGCACCACCACGCCTGGCTTGATAAAGTTCTTTAATGTAGTAAACATAGAATCAAGTTCTTACATAAATTTTTGGGTTTTATGTTGAGAATTTTTCTATGAAGATTTATTCTTAGAGGGGTCCAGCCACTGACTAAGAAATTATTTTCTTTTTTTATTATTATTATTATTATTATTTTTTTGTCTTTTTGAGACAGGGTCTCACTATGCAGTTCAGGCTGGCCTTGAGCTCACTTTTGTAGCCCAGGCTGGTCTCGAACTCACACCGATCCTCCTGCCTCAGCCTCCCGAGTGCTGGGATTACAGGCATGTACCACCATGCCTGGCATAACTAAGAAATTAGAAACTACAGTATTTTGTAAAACATCACCTTCCTTAAGATTGTCATAAATTTAATTCTGAGGTTTTCATGTTCTAGATATGGAGGGGGACCAGCTGTCAACCATCTGTACATTTGTCATACTTGCCAAATTGAGGCAGAGAAAATTGAAAAAAGAAGAAAAACTGAATTGGAAATATTTATTCGGGTAAAGAAAGTAAAGCTTTTCAAATTATAAATGATGTAGCAGGAAGCTGAGGACTTGACAATTAGCAGGACTGTATTGCGTTAATGAAGTAATTGAGTGGAAGCATTATGATAGTTTTTAGGTTTTTGATGGATCCCTTCACGTGATTGACCTCAGTATAATTCTAATGAGTTAAATTCTCCCTTTGTAGTTATGTATTTTCATGAATTGGAAATAAATTTTGGTTTTTGTATTGGCACTGACAAGAAATTTCCTTATTAAAATGGAAAATTGTAGGTGTCTCTGTTAATGTTGTCTATCCAGACTGTATTCTTTTCCTGTCCTTTTGTCAAGTACATTATCTTTTGAGAACTGTACTTCCTGGGACAGCCTGCTTCTTGGAGCACATTACGAGGCATTCCTGGGTGGTAGATGTCAGAAATTCTGCTCTTGGAGTGACAGGGCTAAACAGGCAATTATTACAGGCAAGGCCCTATGTTGCTCCTGTTTCCTAGATGGAAAGAAGCCTCTTCAAGGCACTGCTGTGAGTGACATAGCTCAGTTGTTTAGGACAGCTTCATGGTAGGCTAGGGGGTGTGCTTGCTGACGGTCCTGGTGGGCAGCATGGGGAGCAGTGCCACTCAGGAGAAAGCGAGGATTCTGCTAAGAAAGGCAGGGGAGAGGATGTTGAACAGACCAAATTGTCATGCCCTGTGCATTACACAGTACGTGTGTACTGCTGATGTGTGAACCACACCTTCTTTTCTTCATTGATTTAGAGTTTTGTTTTGAGACATAAAAAGATCTAATCCTAGATTTACTTTATTTATTTTACTTGGACCTCATTTGCTTCCTAAATTTGCAGAACAATTGGTGGTAGAATATTAAAAATGAAATGTGTTCTTGAGGCTGGGGTTGTATCGCAGTGACAGTGTTTGTCTAATGTCCATGAGGCCTTAGGATTGATCCCTCAACAACTGGTTCACTAGTGCTTATAGAATGCTGAAATAATTGCCATACCCATCAGAATTTAGAAGAGTCCAATGTAAGTGTTTGAATGGAATCACAATGCAGGATTTAACTGTATTCAGCTCTTTTACTCTGAGCAGTGACTTTCACAGACACTGAAATGATAAGGTAAAAAAAAGTGAGAAAAACCTCAGGTGACTTTCAAGAAGTGTTGATATTTTGTGGGTTGCCACGTTGGGACAAGAATAAGGCTGTAACCAGGGCCTACGCATCATAGAAAGAGCTTCTGGCCAGGTGTGTTGGCACATGTGCGTGAATTAAAGGCCAGCTGGGGTGGGGGTGGGGAGGAAGGGAGTAGGGCAATAGCTCAGTAGTAGAAGTGCCTGTCTGATGAGGACAAGGTCCTAAATTTGATCCCTGGTACTAAAAACAGCTTTCCATAGAAAGAAAGAATGAGCTTCTATATTGTTGCATGAGACCGATCAAGGGGATTAGTGCTGAGAAAGGGTGAGACAAGCTTCAGGGGCCAAACAGGGTAGTTATGTAATGGAGCCTGTAAATGTACTGAGCACCAAGTCTCAGGTGTCAGTGTGAGAATGGAGAAAATGAAGATTTGCTGTAACTGAGTCAGAGTTTTGAATTCTTTTTTTTTTTTATTTTAAGTTTTTTCTTTTGGAGGCAGGGTCTCGCTATGCAGTTCAGGCTGGCTTTGAGCTCACTTTCATAGCCCAGGCTGGTCTCAAACTCACATTGATCCTCTTGCCTGACATTTCAAGTGCTGAGATTATAGGTGTGCACCACCACGCCTGGCTGAGTTGTGAATTATTTGTAAATTTATGGTGATCAACATAGAGGCATAAATAGATGGGTGTATGTGTACACAGAACTCTATGATGTCCCTTAATTCTCACCAAAAGCACTTAGGAATAGTGATTGCTCAGTAGGAATGAATATAGCTACATTTCAGGTCTTGGCTTCTAAAACTCCACTCAAAGAACTCAGCCCTTGCTAGAGAAATGGCTGACACCAAGGCTAGGCAGGGAAAATATGATGAGACTGGAACATTTTATTTTGTCAGGAATTGAAGAAGTTCTTGAAGAATGATGAGAACATGTCAGAAATACCTGAAGGCAGCCTGACAGGGCAGCTGCTGCCCACAGTCAAAACAACAAGAACTTTATAGTAATTTATAACTCTGAATAGAAGATGCTGATGCTGCTATAAATAAATGAGAATATGTGGAAAGACTAAGGAAGAGAATTATCATTTCAACTTACCTTCCACAAAACTTTAACTACATAGGGAAGGCTTTGGAGTGGGGGATCCTGGTACTGGCTGTCTGAAGTGACATAGGTAAATGTCATTGGAAATTGAAAATCATGGGCTAGGAGAGGAGACAGGAGCACGAGGCAGTCCTGCTATGGTGTGCAGATGAATAGTGTATCCTGAAGGTCAGGCAAGCCCCTCCTTTTAAGAATGACATGTTTATAGGAAAGGGACATCTTCATAGCTTAAAAAAAAAAAAAAAATGGCATGAAACCCATGGAGATGGTCTCAGCTGCTTGTCTTTGCAACTCAGAATGTCAAGAAATCTGAGGAGTTGCTGCTGCTGCCAGGTGCCAGATGGGTCATTTATCAGCTGCCAGAAGGTACGAGGTGTAGCTCTTAGTTGTCCACGTTGCTGAGTGAAATCTGATTCATGGGAGGGTGCTTGAAGGTAATGGCAACCCCACTGGAGCTATCTGCCAGTGCCCCCACACCTGCTTACTGCTGCCACAGAGGAAAGAGGCTTTTTCATGCTTTTCATGAATCACAGATGTCACTGGCAGTGGCGGATCTGGAGCGCTTTGGCAAGGGGTCCTGGTGGAAGAGAGTGCAAGCATGCCTGGAAGTGCTGCTCATTAGTGGACAGCACAGTATGGTTTGTTTCAGTCACCCACATGCATTCAGTGGTCCAGATAACAGTAGCATGAGGATCTTGCTTCTGCCTTGCACGCAACCCACTCATCTGCAAACACTTGCATTTATTTTTTCTCTAAATGTGGGGAGACCGAAAGTCCTCCAATTTAAAATCATCACCATTCATCCTTTTGTTCAATGCAGTCACAATGTTTCTCTTATAATCTGTGATCTAGAGAATACTAAGGTTTGAGATGGAGCTCAGTCATAGTATTTGCCTGCCATGCATGAGGCCCAGAGTTCAATCTTTAGCACCACAAAAACCCAAACAAAACCTGTACACACAGAACAAGCAAGAAATAATGTGTCTGTAGCTAATCACTACCCATTAGATACTCCCTGTGTTCGCAGCCAGCACCTCAGCTGACTGTGGCTTTGATTATCTGGGAAAGCAACTCAGCCCTTCATTCCTGAAAGGCCTGAGCCCTTCGTAGTTTTTTATCTTGCTAGATTTCTATAGTCTGTTAACTTTTAACCTGTGGGTAAATAGTGCCTTAATGGGTAGAATGGTGGTTCCCAAAAAGAGATTTCCATGCACTAGATTCTGTAAATTGACCTTATTGATGGATAGGACCTTACTTGCATTTGTAAAGCTTTTTAGATGAACTCATCCTGAATTTCTTGTAAGCCCTAAGTCCAGTAAGTGGTCCTCTAAAGAGACTGATAGCAGGGGAAAGGTAACACAGAAAAGGAAGTGAAAGCCATGTGAAGACAGGCGTGGACCAGAGTGGTACAGCTTAACAAAGTAGAAGTGTGAAGACATGAGGGGTGGAATCTCTGCTAGCATCTCTGCAGGGAATACAGTCCTGCTAACATTTTGGTTTTCCATTTCCAGTCTTCAAAACTATGTGAATAAACAGTCCTTTGCATCCACCAAGCTTGTGAAGGCAATTGGTTATGGCAGCCTTCAGAAACTAATACAGGGGCTATAATTTCTTGTTTTTCTTTTTGCTTTTATTGTGTAGCAGTCATCTGGCTCATCCTTTATACTGGGACACACTCTAGCAAATAGTGTAAACTGCTCCCCCCCTCCCCCCCGGTTTCAGTAACAAGAGAAACCCACAGCAGCCATGAGATTGTCTCAAGTTTCCAATCCAGTAAGGTTTTTTTTTTAAATGAGCACAGTATATTGGAAAGAAAGCTCCTGTCTGAGGACAAGAGGGGGGCCCGAGTCAGTGGTCCCCCAAACTATAGCAGGCCAGAATTGTGGATATCATAAGCAAAGCTTTTGGGTCAAAAGGTAGTAGTAGAGGAGCTCTCTTATTTCCTTTACCTGGTACCTAGCCTCAGATATTCTGGCTATGGGAAAGATCACATATATTGATTTCTAATTTAGACTATGTACAACATTGTTTAGGACAGTACCAAATCCACAGGGTGTGGCTACCAGGTGCAAACATTGAGTCTTTGATAGGCCAGTAGTTTTGGAGTATTAGCACGATAAAATAATAAATCTTATTGACATGAACCTAATTCTTTTGTGTAAAAATCATAATTAGAAGCAATGTAGATAGAGTATTATGGCAATAAATGAGAACTAAGTCCTAAAATTAGTGTAGATTACTGTTGTCAGCATTTGCAAAGGAATAGGTTTAATGCAGAACACATAATTTGTAAGACTATTTTATAATGCTCAAGATATCAAATACAGAAGAGTATAAGAGATCTGGCCACACACTGCAGACCCAAAGAATCTAGCTAAGGGCCTGGATCCCATGACAGTGTCCTGCACAAGTTTGGCTGGGGACTTGGAGCCGATGGCAATGCCTTTCACAAGTCCAGCTGGAGGTGTAGAGCCCATGGCAATGTCTCATGCAAGTCTGCATCAAGGACCAGCACTGGGAAGGCTCAAAGGTCAGTGATGGGAGCTAGAACGTCTGTGCCAGCCAGATGAAGGGGATGAAGGATGTGCACTGGAGCCAGGAAGCAGGGCTCAAGATGAGGAACCTGAGCTCCCCTGGGAAAAACCACAGCCATCGTCAGTGACAGTGAGAATCCAAGCCCTCCGAACAACAACTGAGTTCATATCAAGAAAACTAGCGATAAGCTTCTCCAGGAGAACCAGCATACTCCGTATTCCCCTCCCATTCTGCTTTCATGCTGCTGGCAGCAATCCTCAGGTCTTCCGCGCCCAGTACCATGCTGATTCTGTTCAGTTGGCTTTACCAGTTGACCATTAGGTAAACCACTACAGTTACAAAGGTAGGTAGGCCCAAATCCTGAGTTGCCTGTTACTTCAGAGTTTAAAGCCTATTCAAACTACATAAAAACTTCATACTAGTAAGTAGGCAAATGCTTTAATTAAATAAGTAGAAGATTTGAATAGTTATTACTCCTGAGAAGGTATGACTAATAGGCACATGGCAAAATGGTTTCCATCAGAAGGGGATTCTTAAGTGAAATTTTTTTTTTCTTTCTGGAACTGGTGATTGAACTCAGAACCTTGCACTCACCAGGCAGGCACTTGTGCCCCTGAGCTATCTCCCCGGCCCCCTCAAGTAAATACTGATAGTAGTAGTAACGCAAAAATGGTACATGTTAAACTATTTGCTAATTTCTTTTTTTTTTTTTTTTTTTTTGAGACAGGGTCTCGCTATGCAGTTGAGGCTGGCCTTGAGCTCACTTTTGTAGCCCAGGCTGGTCTTGAACTCACACCGATCCTCCTGCCTCGGCCTCCCGAGTGCTGGGAATACAGGCGTGAGCCACCACGCCCGGCTGCTAATTTCTTAAGATTTAACATTTAGCCTGTGACCCAGCATTTCCACTTCTAGGTATTTATTCAGAAAAATGACAACGTATGTTCTTAAAAGACCTGCAAACGAAAGTTTATAGTAGCATTACACTGAAGCAGCTCCAAATTAGAAACAATTAAAATGTCTGTCAGCTAGCAAGTATATAAACAAAATGTGTTATATTCATGTGGCAATCAGAGTATTACAAATTATGCATGAAACAGCATAACTGAATCTCAGAAAGGTGCCAAGGAAGAGGCAGACATAAGGGCTATCATGTCTAATTTCACTTCTGTGAAAAAAAAAAATTTATTCTGGTGGTTCTGGGACTTGAACTCAGGCTTGCACATGCTAATTGAGTGCTTTGACACTGATGTCCATCCTTAGGCCCACTTAGAAAAATAAGTTTAAAAAATTATTTGATACTGGGAATTGAACTCAGGGCCTCACATTTGGCAGGCAGTGCTGTGCTGAACTACATGTCATATGCCCAGGAAACTTCTAAAGAGGGAAAAATAAGTGAGACAAAGTAGATCATTGATTGTAAAGTAGAACAGAGTAGCTTTTGGAGGTATTGGAAATTACATATACTGGGTGGCACAACTGAAGTCACTGAAAAAAAAAAAAAAAAATGAAGTCACTGAAAACCCTGCATTCCAGTAATGGTGGGTGGCTTATATCTAAATAAGGCTCTTTTTAAAAAAATTGTTTTGCTACTGCTGAGGATGGAAGCCAGGCCTTGATACATGCTAGGCAGCTATGACTGAGCTGTATCCCCAGGCCTAAAACTTGTTTTTAAAAAATGCAATTCAAATTCCAGCACTTAGGAGGCTGAGAGAGAGAAAAATTGCTGTGAGTTTGAGGCCAGCCTTGACTGTAGGGAGGTCTGTCTCAAAAAACGAAAGCAATTCTGAAGAATGAATGAATGAATAAATAAGTAAATAAAACATGCAGATCTGGTTGGGGGTATAGCTCAGTAGTAGAACATTTCTCTAGCATTGATGAAACTCTGGGTTTGGTTCCCAGCACCACTAAAGTAAAAAAAGTAAAGAGCAATGATGATTATTCCATTATTTCTTGTTTTTTTTTTTTTTTTTTTTTTTTTTTTTTTTTTTTTTTTTTTTTTTGTCTTTTTGAGACAGGGTCTCGCTATGCAGTTGAGGCTGGCCTTGAGCTCACTTTTGTAGCCCAGGCTGGTCTCGAACTCGCACCAATCCTCCTGCCTCAGCCTCCCAGAGTGCTGGGATTACAGGCGTGAGCCACCACGCCCAGCTATTTCTTGTTTTAATAAAACAAGTGTATCAGTATAAAAAATAATGCTAAAGCGCAAACATAAGTAGACTTGATGAAGCAAAGTGGAGCTTCGTGAAAAGCTGGAAAAGCACATGGGATCACATTAAAGAAGCAATCCAAAAGCCACACCGTGAGCATAACATTCAAGAGTGGAAGAGTCAGATACCATGAAGACCTCTGCATTCCTGTCTGCCAGGAGAGCCAATATAAAGATGTTCATCTGGAGAGAGGAGTGAGGGTGGGCACAGAAATGGGAGCAATTCTCCAGAAGCTGAATAAAGATAGCATATACAAAAAAAACCCAGTGGGACATTGATTGGTGATAAGTACTGATGGAGAGCAGATTGTTGTGCTGAAAGATTTAGTAGAAAGATTTCTAAGATCAAGTACAAAAGGATAAGTGGGACAGATGGGAAAGAAGCAGGAAGGAAAGTTTTGACACATTGGGTAGTTGGCAGAGTCCAGTATTTTTCTAATATTTATTTTAAGAGAGAATAGAGGGGAAGAACTATGTGTAGAGTGACAGTTTAGCTAAGGAAATTTCCCAGAATTGGCAAAAAATAATGTCCTTAATGTGATCAATGTGTTTGTTTATTTTTGGTACCAGGAATTGAACTTAGGACCTCAGCGCTTGTAGGCAGGTGCTTGTGCCACTGAGCTATATCTGTAGCCCAGTGACTGTGTTGAACTAAATTTAAAAGCACCTACTTAAACACAGAGATAAAGTCCTGAAAGTGTCTAACCTGGGAATGGTATGAATTTAATAGATCTTAGAATGCAGTACCTGGTAGAATCAGGCCTGTGCCATCGTTCAGAAATCTCTCGTTGTACCTCTCAGCAAGTACTCAGGGTCTGAGGTCTGCATACAGGCCTGCCTTTCTCAAGACATCAGCGGCAGAGCAGCCACAGTATTTTTCACTCCATTTCTTTTTCCTATTCAAGTATTTACTTGCCCTAGAAAGATCCTTGACCTGCAAGCCTTCACGTTTAGTTGTGTTACGTATTAAAAGTTCAAGAACCATGGTAAGAGGGAACAGGAGAGGATAGCATGAGGGGAAGAGGTTGCCCTTTTAAACCGAATGGTTAAGACAGCCCTCACTGATGGGGCATTTAAGCAAAGACTTGGAGATGAGAGAGAGAATTTAGATAATTTCAGAGAGTGACTTAGTGCAATAGCTTTGAAAAGCAGAATGTTATCTATTTGGTTCTGGGAATAAAATGAGGCATAAAACAGTAGAAGATAAAGTCAGACTGTAGAGGCTTCTCTGGTCTGTTACAGAGATCTTTGGGACAGTTTCAGGCTCTTGATTAGATTTAACTAGAGCAGCGGTTCTGAACCTGTGGGTGGTGACCCCGGTGGGGGTCGAACTACCAAAACACAGGGGTTGCCTAAAGCCATTCCGAATCATAACTAGCAAAGTTACAGTTTTGAAGTAGCCACCAAAATTACTTTTTGGTTTGGGGTCGCTGCAACATGAGGAACTATTTTGTGGGGTCACAGCATTAGAAAGGTTGAGAACCACTGAACTAGAGTAATAGCATCATCTGCACTTAGTTATCTTTGTGCACAGTTAGGATAACCCATGGGTAGTTGCCAGTGATGGAATGCTTTCAAGAGTTTAAGTACGCCAGTTAGGTAAATTCCAGTCCGTTTTTTTGTGTGTGGGACCAGGGATTAAACTTGGGACCTTAGGCTTGCCAGGCAGGCAGTTATTCTACTGCGCTATCTACCTGGCCCTTAAGTTAGATAAATTCCAAGTACCTTAAAAACAAACAAACAAAAAAAGCAACTTTCTTTTCTTTCTCTCTCTCTCTCTCTCTCTCTCTCTCTCTCTCTCTCTTTCTTTCTTTCTTTCTTTCTATTATGACCAGCTCAGCCTGCCCTGGCAGTGAGGCTGGTGCAACATGTGTCAGGGATCAAACTGCAGTCCCTGTGGTTGCCTAAGCAGCACTTTAGACCCCTGAGCCACCTCACTGGCCCATAAGTACCTTTAGTTTCCCTGAGGTTCTGCCGTCTTTTTACTTTTTAATGTTTTCTTAATTTATTATTATTATTTGTTTGCTATCTCTATACCAGTTTTTCTGTCACTGAAGTTTCTTTGGTTGGCAGCAGAAGTCAGACTGGAATGAAATGAAATTAATGAAAGCAAAAATGAAATTAATTGAAAAAACATTAAATAACCAGACCTCCAAAAGCTTGAGAATCAAAGTAGCCCTGAGTTACCAGAAATTGACATTGGAATGATGCTATTCTAATCATTAGGCCAGTCCTTGAAGATTTCCAGTTTTAGTAGAGTTGTACCTTAGTTGTACCTAAGGAATTTCCTTAGGCCTTGGGCTGGAGGAAGGGCGTGGAACAGTGCCAGTTTGTCCTGCTGCTGTGGAGAATTTACCTGCACATGTGGGAATACACCCTGGAAAGTGACATGTGTGAGAGTAATTGTGGGTTAGTGTTGATGGTAACAGGTTGTTGTTGGCAGTATCTTAACTGAAGATACATATATATATATCTTAGGATGTATATGATATGGAGTATTTAGATTTTTTTTTTTTTTTTATAAATACATGGAGTAGTTACTGTTTTGAAGACTACCTTGGCCTTCACTTATCCAGTCTTTTTAAAATATCCTTTTGTATGTGCTTGTTGAATTTGTCTTGCTGCTTTTCTTTTGTCTTCTGTTTCTCTTTTTCCTCTGTCCCCCTAGGGTCTTGCTGTGTAGTTGTGGCTGGCCTGGAACTCATTGTGTAGCCCAGGCTGGCCTCAAACTTGTGGCAGTGCTCTTGCCTGAGCCTCTCTAGTGCTGAGATAACTAATGTGCACCACTATGCCTGCCTTGTTTTGTTTTTGAGGCAAAGTCTTCCTGTGTAGTTCAGGCTGACCTCAAGTTTACTTTGATTCTTTTTTTTTTTTTTTCTTTTTAATGTTTTGGTATAGGATCTCACTATGCAGCTTGGACTCATAGTGATCCTCATGTCTTAGCCTCAGTAACAGTGCTGGGATTACAGGTGTGCAGCACCACGTGCAGACTCAGTGGCCAGCTCAGCTTGCCAGGGGTGGGGATGGTGTGGCATGGAGTGCCAGGGATTGAAACCTGGTCCCTGTGCTTGCCTAAGTAGGCACTTAGTCCACTGAGCTATCTCACCAGCCATTTTACTTTGATTCTTTTGTCTTAGCTTCCTCTGAATGCTATAATTAGAGGTGTGTACCATTACACATACCTAGTGCTTGTTAAATTTTTTTTTTTGAACATACTATATATATATTTATTACTCCAACTACCAGTAGTACTTTTACCCTTTATCATTCTTCAGCCCACTTATTAGTAATAATGCCATCAGGTATTGATTGATTCAAGGAGGTACAGACAATATCAAAAGGAATCCTCTAATGGTGAAATGGGCCTTATAAGGACAGAATAATTATTAATTTGCAAAAATAGAAAATTTGAGAAACAACAGAAGCACAGATAATAATTATAGGTTTTCACTCCATTAAGATAAATGCTTCAATAACTGAAGAAAATATTATCAACTAGCCTTAACAAAGCAGGTGAGCTTGGATCTATAAGGAAAAGAGTTTAAATGTTTCAAGGCAACATGAGTAAGCCAGTAGCAGCATTTGCCTCTAAGATCAGACTTGGTGAGCTTGAGTTGTGCTTGTTAAATTTTAAGACATAAATTAGAATTGTTTAGTAGCTAGCGCCATTGTACATTCTATTATAGTACCACATTCTTTTTTTTGTCTTTTTGAAACAGGGTCTCGCTATGCAGTTCAGGCTGGCCTTGAGCCCACTTTGTAGTCCAGGCTGGTCTCAAACTTAGACCTATTCTCCTACCTCAGCCTCCCAAGTGCTGGGATTACAGGCGTGTGCCACCACGCCCAGCCAGTACCACATTCTGTATGCATGAGATATAACCAGATGCTTAGATGGTGTGGTGATACATGCCTGTAATCCCAGCACTGGGAAGGCTGAGGCAAGAGGATTGTTGTGAGTTCAAGGCCAGCTTGTAATGAGATTCTGTCTCAAAAAAATCAAACACAAGGTGAAACAAAAGAATCCAAATGCTTAACTGAAGTGACAGCATTCTTTTGCTGTGAAATAAGTTCTAGATGTTAGGTAACTGATTTTTCCTCCCTGTAGCTCAACAGAGCATTTCAAGAGGAGGACTCTCCAGCTACTTTTTATTGCATCAGCATGCAGTGGTTTAGAGAATGGGAGAGTTTTGTGAAGGGGAAAGATGGAGGTGAGTAGTTAACTGAAAAGTTGCAAGATTTTTTATTTATTTCACAAATATTTCTTGAGTGTCTGTGCATGTAAGATTATACTAGTAAACAAAGGCAAAAGATGTCTGATCTCAGAGATTCTAATCTAATATATATTCTTTTTTTGATTTTTGTAAACCTGCTTTATTAGAGTATATCCGTAGTGGGAATAAGGAACTGAATAAAACAAGTGTGTAATCTAAATACTGAAAAATTTAAAATACATACATCAGTAAGAGAGTAATTAAACTATGGTTTTTCCAGTGTAACGGAATACTTTGTGGGTTTGTAAATTAATTTATGTGATATTTAATATGAAAATTATATATTTAATACATGAAAAAAGGTTGCAGTGCCATATGTATAATTCAAGCCCTTTATTTTTTAAAAAGTCAAACATTATGCAAAAATGAAAAGACTACACAAATATTAAAAATTTGCATAGCCTTGTAATGGGATTACAGATTCCTTATTACAGGCATGCACCACCATGCCTGGCTACTTTAAAACTTTTCATAAAGTGAACATGCATTGCACTTTTGTATTCAAGGGAAAAATAAAGCCTTTGTTAATTAAAAAAGGGTGTATTAATGTTTTATAATTCTTTATTATCTTTAATGTACTTAAATGACAATCTGAGACATTAAATATTATATAATTTGTTTATTGAATAACAAACTATTCTTTTATAGCATTAAAGGTACATAATGATTTGCAGTGCCTAAATGAGTAACCTGAGAAAACCATTTCTGTTTCACTTGGAATGGGATTCAGGAAGTTCCTCACTTTCTTTCCTGGCTCTGTTTTGAGACAGATAAGATGCAAAAAGGAAGAAATCCTAGAGAAAACACTAAGAATGCAGCATAGCAATGATGACAAACCTATGGCATGCAGGCTATATAGCAAGCTGTTTGTTATCACTGAAAGTTCTAGAAGGTTCAGGATCACTGTGTTGTAGGGCCAGGGATGTAGCTCAGTGTTGAGTGCCTGCCTAGCATACATAAGGCTGTTTGTTTGATAATTTGGTTACAGCTCTCAATTATTTCAGGCACAAAATGATATAGTACTTTGGTGCATTTACTTGGAAAAGTGCATTTTGTTAATTCTTTTTTTCCTTTCAACTCAGATCCTCCAGGTCCTATTGACAACACTAAAATCGCAGTCACTAAATGTGGTAATGTGCTGCTCAGGCAAGGTAAGATTGCCTAGTATTAAAGCCTTTCAATTTCTCACTGTTAGGAACATATAAGCACTAGCTATGCCAGCACTCTCTTACCTCGCTCAAGTGTGTAATTTGGACTGGGGATGTAGGTTGATGGTGGAGTGCTTATCTAGAATATAGAATACCCTAGTTCTAGCCCTTAGGAACTAGGAAGGAAAGAAAGACAGAAAGGGAGAGAGAAATTCGTGCTTGGATTATGTCAAACAGTGGAACACAGCTTGTATATATATATATATATATATTTTTTTTTTTTTTTTCACAGCTAGTGTTTTTTAATCTGAGGAAAAGCTTTAAGGCTGTTGCTAGGAGCTAGGAAAACAGAAACAAAAACAAAAAACCCCCAAAAACCTCAACTTTTATTTAAAGTCTGAGGCAGATCACTATGACTTCCAGGCCAGCCTGGGTTATACAGTGAGTTCAGGTTTAGCCGGGATTCCACAGTGAAATCCTGTCTCAAAAAGTAAAACAAAACTTTTTAAGAAAGACCATTCAGGGGCCAGTGAGATGGCTCAGCGGTCTAAAGCACCTGCCTAGGAAAGTTTAGGCAAGCGCAGGGACCGCTGCTTGATCCCTGGAACCACATGCTATGCCACCCCACCCCCTGGTAGGCTGAGCCAGCCATAACACAAATAAATAAATGAGGTTTAAGAAAAAAAAAAAAGACCATTCGTGGCAGCTTACAATGTTACCAGCTGAAGGTCTACAGTTTTCATTAGTTTCCAAATGTCCCTAGAGTATTTGTGCTAGGGTCAGGGATGTAGCTCAGCAGCATAAGCACCTACCTGCCTGGCAAGTACAAGGTTCAGAGTTCCACCCCTGGTACCACACAAAAAAAAAAAGGAAAGAAAAGAAAAAAAGAGAATTTGTGCTACTGAGTTCATTATGAAGCTTGTGTACTTTGAATATGTAGGTTTATGAACATTGCTTTTTCTATATACACATAATTTTAGGAGCAGATTCTGGTCAAATTTCTGAAGAAACATGGAATTTTCTCCAGTCTATATATGGTGGAGGGCCCGAAGTTATCCTACGACCTCCAGTTGTTCATGTTGATCCTGATATACTACAAGCAGAAGAAAAAATTGAAGTAGAAACTCGGTCTTTATAGTTTTGAGGCTGTATAGAATTCTGAAGAGAAATCATTTTCACTTCCTTTGACAAATACCTGTGCAACAACATTCCTTAAAGTGTGTTTATTTTCTTGATTTTTCATCTTTTATCACATTTATTCTTACTGGGCATTATGGAAGCATATGTTAAAATATGTTAATATACTAAAAGTTGGTATATTAATGGTAAATAGCTTACCATAAAGTCTTTGGGTGTAATATTTTTGAAGAAGGGACAATATCATCAATTAGTAATTAATAGGTTATCTCTGATCTTTTACTACATGCAGATCCATAAAATCCTTTGTAGTATTGTACATACTTTGCTTTCAAAAACCTTTTTCTTTACCCTAACTCACCATAACTCATGAATCTTCTCAGTTCTTCAGAAACCTAATTTAATTGTATAGCTTTGACATGGCTTAGTATAACAATGAGCCTATTTTAAATTCTGAGTAGTAGTCAGAGAGTTGTTAATTTCCTAAAGCTCAGGAGACATTAGTGTGTCACTTCTTTTGCACTGCAGCACATAAAATAGCATATTAAAATTTACATCATGTCTTTTTTGAATGTATCATGGATGTATTTAGATTGCGTGAAATTTGTTAGCAGATACCAGTAACTTATTGCTGCTTATATTATAAAATGTTAAGTTCCTATAATCCTGAATACTATTAATGTCAATAAACAAAAAATCCTACAGTTTAGGCCACTTTTCATTTGAGAGCATGCAGTGTGGAACCTGTCAATGAGATTGTTGATAAAGCTGATGCCACTTGCAAAATGATTTTTTAATGAGAAATGCGTAAAGTCTTTTTGAATAATACAGTATGCAGCACTATTTGCTTGATTATGTTATGTCAAAAAGTTCTATTCCAAGTACAAAAACATACTGGATTACATTAAGGATGTTGAATAACATTCTTGATGGCTTTTAGTTTGGGGCAGCTGCTACGATCTAAAATGATATTAAAAATAGTTCAATAAAATGGTTTAAAAATGTATAACTTGAATCCTGAATTTATTTGACAACCTAAGAGTGGAAGGCATAGTTAATATTGATGTTTGCTATTTCTTGCTAAGAAGTATGCAGGTAAGTCTTAGCTACAGTAAAGTTTTGATATTTAATAAGTTTATTAATTGGACCTTAAGATCTAATTGATGTAGTTTTTAGAGACAGATGTGGTACACAGCTGTAATAATTCCTGCACTGGAAGACTGAGGCAGGAGGACTGGCAAGAGTTTGAGCCTTGCTTGCACTCTGTAGTGAGTTCAAGGCCAGTCAGAACTACATAGAAAGATCTTGTCTCAAACAAAAAAATTAGCATTTAGTATTTTCTTAGGTATACTGTGGTTGTCCTCAAGGATAGAATGCTTTTTTAACTAATAAAACAAAATTATGCACTTGGGAGGCTGAGGTAGGAGGATTGATGTAAGACCAGCCTGGGCTACAAAAGTGAGCTCAAGGCCAGCCTGAACTGTACAGTGAGACTCTGTCTCAAAAAGACCAAAAAAAAAAAAAAAATAATAATGCAGTGTGATGTTCAGTACACAAATACAGGGTGCAATCTTAAATCAGAATGATGTGTTTGACCTTTGAGTCACCAGAATTTAGTGTAATGTTTGCCGCTTAATCAAAAAGAGGGCTTTTTTTAAGAAATGTTCTTTAGCATTTATTGAATACTTACCCTGTTTCACTCTGCTGCTGTTTTTTGTACATTTAATCTTCATGACAATTTTGTGTCTTAATCACCTTGCCCAGGTTACAGAGCCACAGAGCAAAGAAGTGGCAGCTAGCTTAAATCAGTGACTTCACACTCTGGCTCTTAGTGTGATATACTGCCAGTGAATTCCCTAATCACATTCATTCATAGTAACAGGTTAATAAGATAATAAAAGATACTAGTCCCTAAGAATTTAGGTAATTTTTGTATACTCATGAAAATATGCTTATATAAAATGTAGTTGTTGATAGGGTATGGTGATGCAGTCCTGTAATCCCAGATGTAATCCCCAGGAAGCTGAGGCAGTAGGATTGCTACAAGTTTGAGTTTAGCCTGGACTACTTAGCTAGACCCTGTCTCAAAAAAAGACATCCACCCCCTTTTAAAAATGATAGCCTAGCCGGGCGTGGTGGCTCACGCCTGTAATCCCAGCACTCGGGAGGCTGAGGCAGGAGGATCGGTGCGAGTTCGAGACCAGCCTGGGCTACAAAAGCGAGCTCAAGGCCAGCCTCAACTGCATAGCGAGACCCTGTCTCAAAAAGACAAAAAAAAAATAAATAAATAAAATAAAATAAAAAAAAATAAATAAAAATGATAGCCGGAGTACATCATGTGAGTAGTCCAACAGACCTGTGTGGAAGGGTTGGCTTGTATGTTCTAACACATAGGACGAAGTAAATGGCTTTTCTAAGAAAGGTTTTGTTAAGAGATTTTTAGGCTGAGAAATAAGAAAACTAAGAGAATGTTCTAAAGAGTGAATTAGGGGCTGGGGGCATAGCTCAGTAGAATAAGCTTTTGCCTGGCAAGCACAAGGCCCTGAGTTCAATCTCTGGTTCTGAAATAAACAGAAAAGAATGAATTGATTTATTCAGGTGCGGGGGCACATGTCTACAATCCCACTACTTGAGAGGCTGTAGGAGGATCAATGCTACCTTGGGCAATTTATCAAGACCCTGTCTCAAAATTTAAAAATGGTCAAGGATATAGCTCAGTAAGAAGCCCTGGACTGCAATCCATGGCACTTGGGGTGGGAGGGTGTGGACAAGCACAGTGATTGTGTTTTTTACTTTTTTTTTTGTTTTACTTTTATCATGTTTGCAGTACATGATGATTTCAGTCACTGTAGGGGATTGGTAAATGTATATAACATCTCAATTCCCTTTTTTACCCCTCTTTCCTCCCTTTTATTTTTCTAGCATCAGATTCATTTCTTTATAAGACTGTGTAAGACTGTCGAGATGGTTCAGTGGTCTAAAGCACCTACTTAGGAAAGCTTAGGGAACTGCAGGGACTGTGGACATGCTGCACCAGCCCCACCCCCAGGGCAGGCTGAACCGGCCATAATACAAAATAAATAATACATAATACAAAAATAAATAAATTAAATAAATACCATATAAAGCTAGCCGGGCGTGGTGGCTCACGCCTGTAATCCCAGCACTTGGGAGGCTGAGGCAGGAGGATCGTTGTGAGTTTGAGACCAGCCTGGGCTACAAAAGTGAGCTCAAGGCCAGCCTCAATTGCACAGTGAGACCCTGTCTCAAAAATTAAAAAAAAAAAAAAAAAAAAAAAAAGCTAATTATCTTTTTTTTTTTTTTCTTTCGGGACTGGGGTTCGAACTCATGACCTTGCACTTTTCAGGCAGATACTTGGGACATAGCTATCTCCCTAACCCCAAGTTAATTATCCTTTAGACAGATTAAAAATCAGACTAATAAGCTACAGAACATATAAGACATGTAGGACAATTGTATTAAATCAGGATGTTCTTTTAGGTACATTGTCCACACTGGATTGCAATATCTTTTTTCCTATTATCTCTTTTTTGTAATGTGTGTGTGTGTGTGTGTGTGTGTATATGTGTATTTTTCTTTCATGTAAGAGAAACCATGTGATATTTAAGCTTGTGTGCCTGAGTTAACATTCAGCCTCACGGTGCATGCATCCATTTTCCTACTGATTACTTATTTATCCTTTTTTTATGGCACAGGAGTACTCCATTGTATGTAATTCCCCCACCCATTGAACTTGGACCCTTGTGCTTGCCAAGCAAGCACTTACTCTACTAAGCTATCTCCTCAGCCCTGAATTGCCACATTTTTAATCCATTCATCTGTTGAAGGACATATATGGTATTTCAGAGATACAGCTATTATGAATTGCACTACTGTATTATTATTTTTTAAAATTTTTTTCTTGTTTCAGAACTTTTTAAAAAAAATTTTTTATTTATTATTATTATTTTTTCTTGTT
>PVJA010015714.1:28678-44860 GCA_004027025.1 Myocastor coypus
TTTTTTTTTTTTTTTTTTTTTAAGAGATTTGTTTATTTATTTTTGTGGCCGGCTCAGCCTGCCCTCAGGGCAGGCCTGGCTCAGCATGTGGTGCTGGGGATCGAACCGTAGTCCCTGCAGCCACCCAAGCTTTCCTAAGCAGGCGCTTTAGACCACTGAGCCATCCTGCTGGGCCCCATGAATTGCACTACTGTAAACATCAGTATGCACACATTATTCTGCTGAGATATCTTTAACTTGTGGGAAGATACTTAGATGGAAATTCAGGGTCAAATGGAATTTCTTTTAGTTTTCTTTAGGAATCTGCATATTGATTTCTATAGTGGTTGTATCAGCTTATAGTGGTACCAACTGTAGAGAAGTTTCCTTTGTCCCCACAGCCTCACCAGCATTTGTTACAGGTTGATTATCTATCTATCTATCTATCTATCTATCTATCTATCTATCTATCTATCTGGTCTATAATCTTTAATTTATTTGGTACAGGGCCCACAGGGTCTCACTATATAGATTGGACTCAGTGATTCTTCTGTTTTTAGCTTCCCTAGTGCTGGGATTACAGGCATCCTCCATGCTCAGTCTCAATTGCCAGACTCAGTGTGCACTGGGGGCAGAGCCAACATGGCACAGCAGATTCAACCCCCATCCCTGTGCCTGCCTTAGGAGGTGCTTTAGTTTGCTGAGCTATTGGGCCAGCCCTGTAATTTGCATTTCTTGAATGGTCAGCAATGTTAAACATTTTTTCATGTATTTACTGGCTGTTCCTATTTCTTCATCTGAGAAGTGTCCATTTCAGAGGCACATTTTCAAGTTGGGCCTTTAAATTTTGGATGTGTCTTTTTTGAGATTTTTATATATTCTAGATATTAGTCCTTTGAGGAGTAGCTGGCAAAAATATTTTCCCATCCTATAGGTTGCTAATGGTTTCCTTTGCTAAAAAAAAAACACATTGTTTTAGGGCCAGTGGTATAGCTCAGTGGATTTAGCACTTGCTTAGAGGAAGCTCAAGGGGTCAGGGTTTGTTTGGTTCCTGGCCCCTTGTGCTGCGCCTGCTCTTACTCTAGAGTGCACTGAGCCAGCGAGACTGGGCGTGGTGGCGCGCGTCTGTAATCCCAGCCCTTGGGAGGTACGAACAGGAGGATCACTATGTCACTATGACTCAGTAGTGAGACCCTAAAAACAAAAAAAACAAAACAAAACAACCCAGAAAAGACAGAAATGGACATAAAAAACAAAAAACATTGTTTTGTAATATGAAAGCAATTAGTTTTCAAAGTCCCTTTGTCTCAATTAAAATCCTCATAGAAACTAGGCATGGCGGCACATACTGTCTGTAAGTCCAGCACTTGAGGGGGCAGGGGAAAGAGGATCACAGTATAATGAGTTCAAGGCTAGCCTGAGGTACTTAGTGAGACTCTCACAAAGCACAGAAATAAAATTCCTAATAGCTATATCACTCCCCAGCTATGATTTGGGGAATTTATAATTCTTTCATCTTTAGTTGTCTTCATCTGTTAAGTAAAAATGGTGCAGGTTGGGTTTTCCAGGAAATAGATATGAGATGCTGTTAGAAGTGCATTTGATTTTCTGTAGTATATAACAAATGACAGTGCCTTCCTGAGTAGCTCAGGGGGACAGCAGCCATGCATGTCTAGCATGCATCAGGCGCTGGTCCAATCCTTAGCACTTGTGAATGAATGACTCAATGAATGAATGAGATTTAAAAATAAAAAAAATGAATGGAATGAGCAGGAAGAAGTTAAGTGATGCACACCTACTGAAGTCTCTGCCTGCCCTACTGGGACATCTGAAGCTCAGAATACCCAGGGGAGGAGTCCTGCAGCCACATCCTCAGCTGGCAGCAAGTTTGAGTGTGCCTGACAAATGCAGTGAAACGTTTCAAAGACGCATTGTTATTTATCCCCCTCAGAATGCTTCCTCTGCTTTAAACATAAGATCTCATGGTTTTTGCCACTTTTTTTAGACAGGACCTTGCTATGTATTCTTGGCTCACCTTGAACTCACAGTGATCCTCTTGCCTTAGTCTCCCAAATGCTGATTATAGGTGTGCACCTCCATGAATTTTTGCCACTTGCTGAAGCAGTTATGAAAATCCTCTTTTATGAGCGTCTTTGGTTTTGTGTTGTTGCTTCCTGACTGTTGTGAGTCAATTTTAAATGTGTATTTCATGGTCATTTTGATTTGGGGGATGAGTTAGAAATTACATGGTTCCAGCCCCAATGAAAATGGTAGATAAAGACACACTGTCATGTTTTTAATGAGCCTGCCTTTTGGCTGGCTGGTGTGCTACAGCATTCACCATATTTTTGATCGCAACTAGTAGAGATATTCATGAAAGATCTCTAGATTGTTCCAGAAAATGGTAAGGATAATGAGATACATTTTTTCAAAGTCAGGGGGGAATAAACTGAAGGGGATTAATTGCAATGTGTCTTTTACTATAACATTTTAATCTTTTATTTAGTACAGGGTCTCATTATGCAGCTGCCTCAGTAATCCTCCTGTCTCAGCCTCCCCAGCACTGGGACTGCAAGCATGCACCACAACACCTGGTTTCAGATGTACCTGGGAGCCTGAGGCCAGCATGGCATGCACTCCTGGGGATCAAATCTGGGTGCTTGCACTTGCCAGGCAGGTGCTTAGACTGCTGAGCTTTCTCCCTAGCCCAACTGTAATATTTTAAAAACTAAACATGGACTGTAAGTTTTGAACTTTGCTGAAGGGAAGTCTGAACAGCAGAGCTGCAGGTCTGCCGCACACCATCATAGGATAATAGTTACATAATTGTTATATGTAATAAACCTAACAATTGGCATTCAGTAGTAATTGTTTTCTTCGTAAAACATACAACTCCTAAGCACATATTATCTATGTAAGAGTCCTGCCAAATAATGTTTGAATTTCTTGAATGAAAATCAAGGTAATTTTTAAAAAAGTGCACATGGCAAACACCTGCCCTGGATTTTAAAAAACAAAACAAAAGCATTATGAGGCAGGCATGTTGGTGCACGCCTATAGCCCCAGCATTCGGGGCTGTGCCAAGAAGATGGAAAATTCAGCAAGACTCCATCTGAAAATAGCAAGAGTCGGGGCTTCAGTCCCCAGGACCAGCTAGGATGACAAGAACATGACAGCTAAGTACAATGTGTGAGCCTTGGTGGGTCCTTGGGTCCTTGGTGGGGCCTTGGGTTGGGAGAATAATATGTAAAGAACCAAGGCTGGGGATGTAGTTCAGTGGCCTAAGTGCCTGCTTGGCAAGCATAAGGACCTGAGTTTGATTCCCAGTACGGGATAGAGGTGAGGCAGATTTTATATATATATGTGGCACCATTGGGGAAATTTGAACTTGAACTATATATTGAGTAATAATAATCAAGTTTCTTGAATGTGATAACTAGTCATATGGGAGAATGATCTTGTTAATGGTGAAATGCTGATGATTACATGGTGGCTGTGTGCCATTCAGGAGGTAGGAAGACAAACCTTAGAATATTGTGTGGTTATCTGGAAGAGGCCATTTCCTTGTGTTTTGACATGTCTACTATGCCTCTCGAAGGTGATTAGTTTGAAAAGACTGTTTTGAAGGATAGAAGTGGAAATTAGTAGGTAAGAAACTAGTTTTCTAGTTTATTGTTAAAAACTATTTTAACACCAGCAGAGGTACTATTAACTATTATTATCCAAGAACACATAGCTTGTATCAGAGTTCAAGTTTAGATTCATCTGACTCCAAAATCTATGATTTTTCTCATAAGTCCCAAGTAAGAAATCCAGTAATCTCCCAACTTTAGTCTGAACTTAAGTTTTCATGAAGCCTATCTTTCTTACACTGGCTTTGAATGGCAAATCTGACTTTCTACATATATATTAATCACCATTATTAGAGCTCATTCACTCTGCTGGTTCTATCACTTCTGTTAAGAAAAGAACTTTAGAACTTTAAGAACTTTTAGGAAGTTTCACTAGTTTCCATCTCTTTCAAATAGAAACCCCTGTTGTCTAATTCTGCTAGATGTCTATTTGTATGTCAGTGATATCACCAAAGTTGTGCCTATAGGGAAGTGTGAACAGTTGAGGTACTTAATGCAGTCAGTATTGTGTAGTGAGGTTGCTGGTACTTGGATTCTAGGCCTGCCACTTACAACTCATCAATCTGAACAAAACTATGAAGTCATTAGGAGTACAGGTTCCAGGTGCAGCATATCATTTACTTTTTGCTAACCTCAGAGATCCTGTCTTAGGTACTTCCCATTGCTGAGATAAAATATCCAACAGCCAAAGTTGAAGGAAGGTTTGGCTCAGTTTGTAAGGTTCTAGTCCATAGGTAGCAAAACAGTCAAGCAATAATCAACAAGAGACAGACCTCTGTCCCTTATCTTATCCAGGCTAATTAGGGCAAGTAGTACTCATGCCTTTATCCCCAGTGTCCTTAATCACAGTATTGCACCATGAATCAGTCTCAGAGTCACACACCCTAGATCTAGCCACACCTATGACCTCATGAAGCTCTGGGGATACATCTAGGGACAAACTGCAACACATGTCCAAGAATACTGCTTTATTTCCAGGTCTATGGCGTCAGCTAATCAATTCTTGGCTGACCTTGGCCAGGTTCACAATGTGTCTACTGACCCTCCCTGGGATTCTCTATCTTGGGTTTGGCTGATCTGGAGCAGCTTCTGCCAAGATAGGGTGTTTCTTCCATCTTCAGCAGCCATCCTTAGGTATGTTTGTTTTTTTTCTTTTTTGGTCTTTTTGAGACAGGGTCTCACTATGCAGTTCAGGCTGGCCTTAGGCTCACTTTTGTATCCCAGGCTAGTCTTGAACTCACAGTGATCCTCCCGCCTCACCCTCCCAAGTTCTGGGATTATAGGTGTGCACCACCACACCCAGCTCCAGGCACGTTCTTTTGTCACTGGAGAAGAGCAAGTAATTGTCCAGCCAACATGTCACATCTAACAAGCAAGACATATTGTTGAACTTAAAATTCCTGGGACAGATTCTGCTTTCAGTAAGTGGAACTGCAAAGCTGTATCATAGGAGATGTAGCTACAGAAATAATTAATGCAGTTAGCCTACTACAACTGCTTAGACAATAGCTCTGCCACTTAACTGTATGGCCTTGACAACTTTTCTGGTCTCTTTCCTTATCTGCAAAATGTCTATTTCCTTGGGTTGTGTTTGTATTAGATAAGAGGTGCATGCGGTGGTAACTGTATAGTGTCCTTCATAGCCTTTGGTGGCTCTAACATGCCCTGCCAGTTGCTTGGTCCTACAGTGCTTTTCCTTTGCCACCAATGGCAGCAAGGAAACAACCTTTCATGGCAGCAGCCAAGAACAAGAGCAAAGGGAGTAGCAGCAGCTCAAGCAGCTAACTTCTTTTCCTTCGTTACACTGAAATGCCCAGGGGAGGTGCAGCACCCACACCCACAATACTCAATCACAAATTCCAGAAGCTGACCCCTGAATGCATGAGGCTTTGGGGGGACACCTGTACACAAACCATAATGCACACGTGAAATCCTGCCACCAACCCATGCACAGAGTGGGAGGTAACCTGTCAATATGGCATCAGATATCTTCTGCAGTAAAGTTATGGTGCTATTAAGGTTTAAAACTAGCTACTAGAGCCCGGCAGTGTCTCCAGATGGAAGTAGCATGTGGCCACTGCCTTGCCTCTTGTGTGGTGGCCACCCTCACTCTGCAAGGTGTGCTTTTCCTACTTTTACTTGGCCCAAACTAGCTCTTCAAAACCTGATTCTTCTGTCTTTAATAAAACTTTGCTACTAGCCGGGCATGGTGGCTCACGCCTGTAATCCCAGCACTCAGGAGGCTGAGGCAGGAGGTTTGGTGCGAGTTCGAGACCAGCCTGGGCTACAAAAGTGAGCTCAAGGCCAGTCTCAACTGCATAGCGAGACCCTGTCTCAAAAAAAGACAAAAACAAAACAACAACAACAAAAAAAAAAACCAAAAAACTTTGCTACTATTTTTAAATTTTATTACTTTTATTTTTTTAATTTTTATTTATTTATTTGTTTCAGAACCTTTGCTTGTTTATTCACTGATTTTTATGGCCGGCTCAGCCCACCCTGAGGGCAGCGCTGATGCAGTCTGTGATGCCGGGGATCGAAGTGCAGTACCTGAAGCCACCCAAGCTTTCTCAAGCAGGTGCTTTAGACCACTGAGCCATCCTGCCGGGCCCCAATTTTATTACTTTTAATAATGAGTTTCAAAACACAGTAGGACAGCCACATTAATACCATGCATATTGTTGTCTTCATAGTAGTTGTTCAGAGTACAAGATTGCTACCATTTTTTTTTTTTTAAGTGTAACGTAGGAAACGGTCATTTCTTTTTTATGATCCCATGGGCCATGTGGGCCATGCTGGCTGCACGCAGCTGGAGGGGAGGTAGTGCTGGATGGCAGTGAAGACATCTCCTGACTGGACTGTGGCACTGCCCATTGGCTAAGGTGCTAAGTGCATCTTCCCCAGGGCTTTTCTCTATCCCACTGGGCCTCTCCAAGTGGCTGTAGTCTCCAGAGCATGATAGCCTACACTGGCAGCAGGCTTCCAATCAAGTAAACACTGGAGGTTTCTAAAGGGTTGCAACCCAGGGCTCATACATGCTAGGCAGGCGTTCTACCACTGAGATACATTCCTATCCTTAGTTAGGGAGCATTGTGTTTCATTGGCCTTGAGTTTGTACATCCAGCCTCATCTTCCTGGGTAGCGAGGATTACAGATGTGTGAAAATGCTGTATCCTATCCATTGCCATTGCTGCCACGTTCTTTGGGAGGCAGCTGCATGAATGCATGGATAACAGAAGCATGGGTCACTAGGGGCTGCCAGGGAAAGTCCACCGATCTGACCGACCCAGTACAGCAAGGGAAATGGGAGCTTGTCACACAGTATCTGACAGTCTTTATTTTAATCTTCCCAAGACTGGGGATTGAACCCAGGGCATTCTATTATTGAAACACACCTCTTTTTTACTTAGTAAAACCCCAAAATTGTGATCTTTCTGCCTCAGCCTCCTAAATAACTGGAATTATAGGCACACATCCCCATGCTGGACTCTTTGTCGTACTTTTGATAATTCAAGGACTGATCAGTGTCGTTCAGGAGGTGAAAGTCTAACCCTTCCATTGTAAAGTTATGGGTCAACTTTTTAAGTCACTGTTTTCGGCAGTGCTGGAGCAAACTCAGGGTCTTATGTACACTAAATCCCAGCCAAATCCCAGCCTCTCAACTAGTAGTTTTTATCTATTTATGTTTATCAGACCTAATTATCTTTCCTTTTTTAGGGGGGGTCTTTTTGAGACAGGGTCTTGCTATGCAGTTCAGGCTGGCCTTGAACTCACTTTTGTAGCCCAGGCTAATCTTGAACTCACACCAATCCCACTGCCCCAGCCTCCCAAGTGCTAGGGATTACAAGCGTGTGCCACCACGCCTGGCTTTTAGTGGGAACTATTCTGTGCCACAGACAATCCTGGGCAAAAGCTACTAAGTTCTTGTTTTTTTTTTTAAACTATTGCAAATTCTTTTAAAAAAATCATTGAGAACTGAGGACGTAGCTCAGTAGTAGAGTACTAGCCCACTATTTGCAAGACCCTGGGTTCAATCTTCAGCAATGAAAACAACAACAACAAAAAATTAGTGGCGAAGGCATCCAGGATACTGCCTAAACGTAGGAACACTTAAGGAGAAAAATGAGTAAAAGTTCTTCTAGATGAGTGATCTGGCATAAGGGATCCAAAATATACATGGAACATCCGGTTAGCAGAAATGAGGTGGATGTTCTTTTTTCGAAGGTTTCACTTTGTAACCCGGGCTGGCCTCGAACTCGTGGTGACTCGCCTGCTTCGAAACTCCATGGCTGGGCTGCCGGTCGTGCGAACGGAAGGGTACAGCCCGCGTCGAGCCCGGGCGCAGGGGTGAGGCCAGGCGGAGGCCGCAGGGCAGGGGCTGGGGGCGGCGAGTGGCGGGCGCTGCACCGGCCGCGTCCACCAGCAGGAGGCGCCCTGAGCGCGCGGCGCGCCGCGCCTGGCCGGGAAGGAGGGGACCGGAAGCAGCGCTGGTGCCGCGGGAAGTGGCGGGCGCGGGAGGCGGAGACCCACCTGGAAGCGCCGCGGCGCCGCTGTCGAGCTTCCTGCGGCAGCGGCTACCGGAGCAAGCGCCGCAGCGGGGTAGAGTGCAGCCACAGCGGCGGCGCCTCCCCAGCGGCCCGTAGCGTGCGGCCCCGCGTCGAAGGTGAGCGGGCGCTCGGGGCACGTGGCGGGGCCGGATGCGGGGGCTGGGAGGGAAGCGGGGCGGAGGGGCACGGTCGGCTTCCAGAGCGGGTTCCGAACCGCGCGGCAGGAGAGGGTGGGCTGGAAGCGGCGGTGGCGGCAACGACGGCGGAGCCCCCACGTGGGGCGGGGGTGCGCGCGCACGTGCGAAGGGGGACGGGAGAGGCTCCGGGGAGGGTGACGGGCGCGCGCTCGACGACGGTCCACGTGACCCGCACGCCGACCAGGGCTACCACGTGACCGACAGGGTGTCTGGTGAGCTGGAGGGAAGCGCCGTGCGCGCTCACCACTGGAAGCCTTAGGGACGTTTGTTGCTACTGTTCTCCACTAGGGGACGAAGGGGCGATGTAGAGGGCGAAAAGCACTTCCAACTTTTTCAGTGTTTTACATATTTTGGACTCCGTTAGGAAAGCATTTTGTAACACACCCTACCATTGACTTCCCTGCCGCCATGTTGGTCTTAAAGGAAGCTCGCGAGAGGCTATGGGCTTTGTATCGCGAGATCTCTGGAGATCTCGCGGGACCTTGTTGGCTGAGCAGTTGTACTGGATGGCGGAGCCTTGGGTTCCGGTGGCCCGGGACCCGTAGCTCTTTGGACCAGGCAAGTTGTTAGGGAGGGGCTGGGGGACGTGCCGTGTCGGCGTTCCCCAATCTCGAAGGGAATACAGTGGCCCCATTGAGGCGATACGGAGCTCCCGTCCTGCGTGTGCCCCGCCACCTGCAGAAGCGTGCGTAGCCCCGGCAGGGCGCGCCCCGCGGGACCGTCCCTTCTCGTTCGGCTGCGGGAGTGCGCCGCCAGCTGGCTCGGCTGGGGAGCTCGGGGCGCGTTCCTCCGACTCCCGGAGAGTGCTTGCTGTCAGTTCGTTCCCCTCCGCCTTGGCCGTTTTCTAAAGTAGCCCAGACCTGTTAACCGTTCTGTCGCCCCTTCTGTTGCGGTACCTTTCTCCAGTGTCTGGGTAGCGTTTTCTCATGTTTACTCTGCTGTTGCTAGGGTCCCCGGCGCCCAGAGTTTGTGTTCCTCTAACTCAGCGGCTGTTTGGAGAGACTCCTGCTCCGAACTGACAGTACATGGGGTCAGAATAAAATCGTGCTTTTAATCATGTACGTGCTCGTGAACTCAGTTGTCGGCACGGTTCTGATGACTGCTGTGTTACTGAGGTTGCCATCTTTGATGTTTAGGGATGGGTGTTCTAGGTTACAAATTGACGATAACAGTGGATCGTTTTATAGGGAATTTTAGAACTATACCTCTTAAACTATGGTATCAAAGTTTGGGATTTGTTTTTTTTATAGTTGAGTTAGATCAATTTTTCTCCAGTTCTTTTTACATATTCTCACAAGTGAATTTACCAAATACGTTGTTTTTTCATGTCTTTAATCAATGTTTCAATTTTATTTAATATTTGGATTGGCCGGGCGTGGTGGCGCACGCCTGTAATCCCAGCACTTGGGAGGCTGAGGCAGGAGGATCGGTGCGAGTTCGAGACCAGCCTGGGCTCAGGACCAGCCTCAACTGCATAGCGAGACCCTGTCTCAAAAAAGACAAAAAAAAAAAAAAAATTTTTTTTTTTGGATTGGGGAGTTGATTGCATAACTAATCAGATAGCTGGGTAATTCATTCATAGTTTTTATAATAACCACAGTAGTATTTATTGTTTACCTTCACTAGTTACAGAGAGATCACGTGGAATGAAACACTCCCAGTTAAGTGCTACCACCACGTTGCTTTCAGTTTTTAATCTCTGCCCATTAGCCATTCTTTGCAGGTAGTTTATATGTTTTACAGTTTTTTGTTTTTAATGAAAGGTACGAAGTGGAAGCGAGTTGTATGATACACTGCCACAGCATGCACCATTGGCAGGTTTTCCACTCTGTTGAATTTTTACTTACTGCTACACTGCTGTTGCCAAAACTAAAATGCCTGCTTGCTTGGAGTTGTTTATACAGATTTTTTTGGTGGCATACTTAAATTATCTTCAGTGATAGTGCTGTTATTTTTGCAGTGGAAATGATTTAATATGTTATTAGCATTGCATGAAAAGTCCATTTAAAGAAGCTGATGTTTTGTCACTTAAGATTTATTTTGTTCAGCACTGAAGGTTGAACACAGATCCTTGCACTGAGCTATATCCCCATCCTTTTTCTTATTTTTGATCTCCTTAAGTTGTTCAAGTAAGACTTGAACTTCTGAGTCTCCTGTCTCGGTCTTTTTTGTGTGTGTGTGTGTGTGTGTGAGAGATACCAGGGGTTCAAACTCATGACCTTGCACTTGCCAGGCAGGCACTTGTGCCACAGAGCTGTCTCCCCAGCCCCAGTCTCAGTCTTCTGAGACTTCTCAGAGTACTATGAATTCAGGTGTGCCGGCATGCTGGGCTGAAATTTACAGTATATTGTTTATGCTTTGTGTTTACTTTTACATATCACATATTTTTATACTTTTTTGGGGGGAGGTTGGATGCAAGATCTCCCTATGCAGTCCATGCTGACCTTTTTACTCATTAGGTAGCCCAGGCCAGCTTTGAACTCTTTGTGCTGTTTGTGACTCAGCCTTCTAAGTGCTGGGGTTACAGAAACTGCCACGAAGGGCTTATTACTTGTGTTTTTTTATTTTTTTTTTTAATTTTTTTATTTTATTTATTTATTTATTTATTTTGTCTTTTTGAGACAGGGTCTCGTTATGCAGTTGAGGCTGGCCTTGAGCTCACTTTTGTAGCCCAGGCTGGTCTCGAACTCGCACTGATCCTCCTGCCTCAGCCTCCCGAGTGCTGGGATTACAGGCGTGCGCCACCACGCCCGGCTATTTTTTTTTTTATTACTTGTGTTTTAAAGTAACTCAAATACGAAGCTAGGAGTTCTTCATAAGGTTAAAAGTTTTATCAGCTCACGATTTGGAGGCTAGCCTAGGCCACATAGTGAATTCAAGGCTAGTTTGGAATGCATTGCTAGGCATTGCCTCAGAAAAAGAGAAAACAACTTAGTTTTAGGTTAAAGTTTGATCTTGTGATGTAATGAACTCAGTTGGACAAGGGTCGTTATTTTAACATTTAATACAAACATATACCTACTTAAATGGGTATCATTTTTAAAAAGTTAGGTATCATTTTATGATTGTTTTTGGTTCTTTTTCCAGAAATTTGTCGGTGTGTAATAAATATAAATACAAATGTAAATATACAAAAGTTTACTCTTTAGGACTGTAGTCAGCTAGGAATGTTGAGGAATTAATTGGATTGTTTGAGAGGTGCGATGTGGGAAAGAGAAATAAGATCTGGGATACAGGTTGATAACAAAAGAGCAATTGTAGGAGCTGCTGAGAAAAGAGGAATGTAAGTGCTTGGCAAGAATTGTCACTAAGATAGGCAGGCTCCTCGGTTGCAAGGAAGCTCGACCAGAATTGGGAAGGAGTATAAAAATTTTAGGCAGTTTTACAGGTTATTGTAAATTGTTTAAATAGCACCAGTAATAAAGATCAACAACTGAAATTTATGTAATTGAAACTGAATTTAGGTGGAACCTTTCTGTTAAATGACATTAAGTACATTTTATCATGAAAATTGTGAAAATGACAGTAGATTTGAAGGTCATACATACTATGGCCTTTGCAGAGGGCCTTTCCACTGAGCTATATCTTCAGTCCTTTTTAAAAATCTTTTGACACAAGGGATGCATTCAATCACGTATCCTGGGTTGGGTGTGAACCTTTGATAACTTATGCCTCAACCTCCTAGAGTGTTGGGATTGTAGGTAGGTGCTGCCACTCCCAGCTCAGTTTTTTTTTTTTCCAGAAGAAATTTTTGTAGTGGGTCTTGGAAGTTACCAGGCTCTTAGATGCCAATTTGAGGTTCTAGTAGAAATATTCCAAGGAAGCAGAAAAAAATATTTTGTAGTCTGTTTCCCTGAGTAAAACTTCAAGAAAATTCGTTCTTTTTCTCAACTGTCATAGGACTAATGAGAGGTAATAACACTGATTTGTTCTCACGTAAATTTTTTACCTAAAGTTCTAACACCATTGCTTAAAGAACTTACTACTGTAAGCAATACAGTACAGTAACTAACATTTCTTATTAATTACATCAATAATGTAAATTTTTTTTTAATAGCTGGCTCAGCCTGCCCTGGGGGTGGGGCTGGCACAGCATGTGGTGCTGAGGATTGAACCTCTGTCCCTGTGGTTACCTAAGCTTGCCTAAGCAGGGGCTTTAGACCGCTAAGACATCTTGCCAGCCCCAATAATGTAAATTTTAGGGCCAGCTAGATACCTCAGTAGACTTAAGCACCTGCTTAGGCAGAGCACAGCAGCGAGAGTTTGATTCCCTACGGCCGGGAGTGTGCTGGCCCCAGCCCCAGCCTCAGCCTTAGGGTGCGGTTGAGATGTCAGTTGAGACTGGGCCTGGTGGCACATGCCTGTAATCCTAGTGCTTGGAAGGCTGAAAACAGGATTAGTAGGAGTCCGATCTATATTGTGAGACCCTGTAGACGCTGTGCTAAATTTTTTAAAATCGTATTTTATTTTAAAATCTCATTTATTTATTTGTGTTATAGTCACTCAGGCTGCCCTGGGGGTGGGGCTGGCACAGCATGTGGTGCCGGGGATTGAGTTGTGGTCCCTGTGCTTGCTTAACTTTCCTAGGCAGGTGCTTTATTGTTTTGTTTTTGTTTTTTGTCTTTTTGAGACAGGGTCTCACTGTGGAGTTGAGGCTGGCCTTGAGCTCACTTTTGTAGCCCAGGCTGGTCTCGAACTCGTACCAATCCTCCTGCCTCAGCCTCCCAAGTGCTGGGATTACAGGCGTGAGCCACCGCGCCCGGCTTAGGCAGGTGCTTTAGACTGCTGAGTCATCTCGTCGGGTCTGTGGTAATACATTAAAAAAGAAAAATATCCATGAAAGTACACTATATGGTACTTAAAACTTTTTCTTAGAAGGGCTAGGTGTGGTGGTGCACACCTCAGGAGGCTGAGTCAGGAGGAAAATCTGCCAGATTGTGGCCAGCCTTGACTTACATAAGAGTTCAGTGACATCCTGAACTACAAAGTAAGACCCTGTCTCAACCAAAACCAAAAAAAAAAGCAAAGGCTCCTTTCCCATACCTCCACCCCACAGGAAGATTCAGTTGGAATTATGGATAGGGAATACTGGCTGGGAAACTGGATTCTGTCTCTGTGTGGGTGTGCCTTGGGGGCAGAGCTCTGTAGTTAGTACTCAGGTGAGGGTTCCAACACTGTAAATGAGTATTTCCTGGAGTCCTTTTAAGTCTTCTTAAGAAGAACTTTTTTTTTCTGGCTGTCTCAAAATGCCTTCAGGGCATGCTGGGTGAGGCTTGTCGAGCTGGGACTCGAACCCCAGTCCTCTGACCTGACTGTATTTGCCTGAGCAGACAATTAAACAACTGAGCAAACCCGAAGGCCCTCTCCATCTATGGTTAAATGGCCTTGGCCCATTTTTCCTTTTGTTTGAACTTGCCTTTCTCAGCTTTGTTTTTGTTTCTTTTCACATGTTGTGTCTAATTTGTGTGGGTAATTTTTGTTTTGTCAGAGACAAGTGAGTTTAGTAACTTTCCCTGAGGGGAATATCCCAGCATGATTAATCAAACTGCTCTATTGTTGTTAGTAGGTTTTTTTTTTTTTTTTTTTTAACAGTCTATTTGTAAATTGAGTCATCAGTTCATCTGACTCGGAGGCGGAGGCGAGGTGACACACAAGCTTGTAGTCCCAGCACTTAGGAGGCTGAGTGAGCCACAAGGATTACCTACCATAAGTTCAGGGCTGGCCTGAATTACAGAGCGAGACCTTGCCTCAAAAGTCTCTGAGATTTTAGAATAACTAATTGTAACCCTAAGTAGTCACATATTACTGAGTGGGAGGTATACATTCTAGAGAAATGCCATTTGTTAGATTTCTTGTTGTATGGTTAGACGCTGTAGAATTTACTTTCATAAATGAAGATGGTATGACATTATATCAGTAGGTGATATAATCTTTAAAAATTTTTCTGGGGGCCAAGAAGATAGCTCAGTGGCAAGCGCAAGGTTCTGAGTTCAATCCCTGTACCATTTTATTATTTTTTTTCTTCAGTACTGGGGATTGAACTCAGGACCTTGGGCTTGCCAGGCGGGTGCTTATGCCCATGAGCTATCTCCCCAGCCTTTCAGTCTCTCTACCAAAAAAAATTTTTTTTTTTTCTTGAGAAAGGTCTTGCTTTCTCCTTGAGTCAGGTAGGCCTTAAAGTCACTAGGTAGCCCAGGATGGCCTTGAATTTGTGATGATTTGCTTCAGCCTCCCAAGTCTTACAGGACCACCTTCATAAATGTAATCAGTTGTGCACTGAAGAGTATTACATATCTATGACCTTTATTCAGAAACTAATAATTGGAATGAGACCAGTTCATTACTTAAATCTAGTGTTGACCACTAACTAGAGTTAGATATCAGTACAGAATAGAATCATTAATTCCCAAGGGACTCAACAATGCTGTGGAGTAGTTTTGTGGTTATTGTGTCAAAGTGGTGACCTCAGTTGTAAGTAAACATTTAGTCTAGGTTTTGTGTTTAAGGAAGTATGAAATTGGTGTCTTTTGAAAAGATTTTTTTTTTTTTTTTTTGTCTTTTTGAGACAGGGTCTCGCTATGCAGTTGAGGCTGGCCTTGAGCTCACTTTTGTAGCCCAGGCTGGTCTCGAACTCGCACCAATCCTCCTGCCTCAGCCTCCCGAGTGCTGGGATTACAGGCGTGAGCCACCACGCCCGGCTGAAAAGATTATTTTGAAAGTAGACATTTGTAGCTTTGTTATTTCAGTAAGTTTCTATTTTCTGGAAAATTTGACTTAAGGGCTCCCTACTTGATTATATCAAACAAAAATGGTGTTATTGTATATGGAATTTACTTTATTGCTTTTCTATCTATTAATACTGTAAGAGATTACCTTCTATACACAGCTCTTATATTTTGCAATCAGTAATAACATTGCCAGTTGCCTAAACATCTGTTTATGAAGGCATTAGTAAAACAGTTAGGAAATGAGCTGCTCTTAGGATTTAGTTATGTAGCTTTGAACCCTGGTACTAAGTCATGACCAGCTTAATGTTTTATTTTGTAGTGAGTTTTATTTGTTGATGGGACTCATAGTGATCCGCCTGTTTACAGCCTCCCAAGAGCTGGGATTACAGGTACGTACTACCATGCCCATCTCAATCTTGGTCTCAGTGCACCCAGGGTTAGGGTGGCACAGTAGGCCCAGGGATGTAACCCCTAGCCCCTGAGCCTGCTTATAGGTGCTTTAATCCACTGAGCTATTTGGCTGGCCCTTGGGCTTCAATTTTGATTTATGTTCTCCTAATGAGTGGTATGATAAAGGCCTGGTGAGCTAGCTCAGCCAACTAAGCAGCAGGGAATTTTGGCCCAGTTTCCACACCCCTGGGCACACTGAGCTGACCACTGGGACCAGGCATGGTGGCCCGTGACTGCAGTCCTAGCACTGGGGAAGCTGAAAACAGGATCACTGCGAGTCAGACCTGTGTAGTGAGACCCTGTACCAAATACTAAAAAAAAAGAAAACAAAAAGTGTGGCTCGATGAAAGCAATGCAGTGATCTGAAAGGCTGACTTGAGGTCTTTTAGTCATGGGAATTGATGTAACTGTTATTAACACTTTAATATATTTTTTCCATTACAATAGATCCTCACTGTTTTGCAGTTTGACTTTCATGGACTTACTGTTTTGCAGGCTTTCAAAAAATAATACTCTATAAATTATTGTGGATTTTTCACTATATCAGAGACTTGCAGTACTGGACAGTAAATATATGTTGTTAAAATTACATAGGTTTATGAGTTTAGAAAATGGTTAAGAGCATTAGAAGTTTTGCCGGGCGTGGTGG